>VMDO01019672.1:0-39154 GCA_007922755.1 Pedetes capensis
GAAAGCACTTCCTAAATGGGACTCCAATTGCTCAGGAAATTGCAACAAGAATAGACAAATGGGATTACATGAAATTAACAACAAAGGAAATAATCAACAAAGTCAAGAAAGTCCCCACTGAATGGGAAAAAAAAATCTTTGCATCCTATACATTGGGACAGAGGACTAAGTTCCAGAATTTATAAAGAACTAAAGAAAGCATTTCCCAAGAAAACACATAACCTTATACACAAGTGGGCAAAGGAATTGAACAAACTGTTTTCAAATGAAGAAGTGCATAAGGCCATGAAACACATGAAAAAATGCTCAATATTCCTAGCAATTAGGGAAATGCAAATCAAAACAACTCTGAGATTCCACCTTACTCCAGTGACAATGGCCAAGATCTATAAAACAGATTATAACAAATGCTGGCATGGTTGAGGAGAAAAGGGAGCACTCTTACACTGTTGGTGGAGTTTTAAATTGGTTCAACCACTATGGAAATCAATATGGGGGTACCTCAGAAAACTAAAAATAGATATACCATATGACCCAGTTATACCACTACTAGGAATACACCCAAAGGGAGATACCACAGAGATACCTGCATCTCCATGTTCAATGCAGGACTTTTCACAATAGTAAGGATATGGAATCAATCAAAGTACCCATCAACAGAAGAATGGATAAAAAAATTATGGCACATATACACAAAAGAATACTACTCAGCAATTAAAAATGAAATAATGTCATTTGAAGCAAAAAGGATAGAATTGGAGAAAATTATCTTAAGTGAAGGAACACAAGCCCCAAAAGAGAAATAACATATATTCTTACTCATATGTGGGAGTTGAATCAAATTTAAAAGAAGGAAAAAATCCTATACAAAAATTGGGTTATAATAAAAGTCTCATGTAAACTTAGCATAGAAGGGACAATTTAAGGAGTGGAAAGAAGGAGGGAGGGATCAAGCAAAAGGAAGAGATGATGGGAGAAGACAGGAGGGCAAGGAGGGCCAATGAGGAGGGAGGAAGGGGGGAGAGGTCAATCTCAATATAAACTGCTCAACTTTATTAGTACAGGAAATAATAATAATATCAATAATTCCAAAGGATGGCAATAATGCATAAGAACTAGATCACTTGTGTAATACTGCTGAGAATGTAAAAAGATAGACCACTATAGAAAAATGTTTAGACTTAAATCAAAATCGGGATGCACATATATAGAGAAATATTAGCACAAAAAGATATATAAGCAGAAAGTAGATCACTGTTGGGGGGGATAGGGGAATAGAGTCATGAGAGCTTAAGGGCGAGGTTATGTGAGCAATGTACAGTGAAATGCATATATGGAAATGTCACAATGAAATACATGTCAGAATGATAGCCATTAAGTTGTACATTAAAAATTTCCAATTAAAAAAAGAGAAATCAGAATTATAAGGAGTTATCATGGATATTATTTGGAATTTGACTTCATTATAAATATTTAATTTTCTCTGTCATTTGAATATTATAATCATTTATCTCAATATTTACCTCATGACAGTGCTAAGTAGTCTAAAACTATGTTGAAATTTATCATGTAGGAGCTATCTATTCCTTTTTGTTATTACATTTCATAATCCATTAATTTTATGAGGAAATTTTTTTCTCATTTATAAAACTGGAATTTGAAAATACATAACATTTGTTCATCAAAAATTTCTACTGTTTTAATTTAGCTGTCGAGTGAAAAATAAAAAGAACTCTTTTTCCACATGAAGTTTACAGTCTAGTGAGTAGAATGACAATAATGATTTTGCACTTATATCAAGTTAACTTCAAAATGAGAAGAAAATATACTCCTGTCTATCCATTGTATTAATAGTTCCTTTCTTCCCTTCTCCTTTTCTCCCTCCCTTTGTTCCTTCCTCTTTTCTTTTGTTTTCTCTTTCATTTATTCCTTTCCTGCTTTCCTTCCTGACCCCCTTTTTGCTTTTCTTTCTTCATCAATTTTTAGGAATTAAAGAGACATTTAATGGACACTTGGCATATGCCAGAAATTGAGTAAACATTGTTATCTTTTTGTGAGTGAATGTGGCCTGTGTTTTTTCGTTCAATTGAATGTCTAGAATGTTCACTTAAATTCTTCACTCCAATCTCCATACCTCTCCTCAGCATCACACTACCTAAGAAATCACTACTTGGCTTTCAGCCTACTGGCGATGCTCCAGAGACACACCATATGAATTTGTAGCTTAGGGGTTAATAACCATGAGCCAATTTTTATTCAGGATTTTGGCTCCTTTTCTGTGACTCCCTCATCTCTTGTACTGACTCCTAAATCCCACTTGCCTGCAGCCTCATATGTTGATCTCTGTTTATTTCTCCTAGGAGAAATCATTATCTTCTTGGGCTTATCTTATGACTCTGGGATCCATGAACCTTGGGTTAAGTTTTCCTATTTAAATAGTAACATTGTATATTGATATAAAACCAAAACAACTTAAGTAAAAAAAGTCAAGAAGCTGAAAAATTGTATATAACTTAAGCAGTTAGATTGTAAATATGGTATTTGATTAATATCTTTTAGTGTTTTATCACTATTAGAAGTTTTAAGAGACTGAATTTTCTTATTATGAGCCTGGACCATCTTATCTATGATAAACTAAAGTACAAAATGTGAATCATAAAATTTTTAAAAATATGTAATGTGGGAAAACAGAATCGAGATGTTTGAATTCATGAATGCTTTATCAGTTCTCTTTTTAGTTATTTTCCTGAATATTTTAAAAATGACTGACACAGACAGTTAATGTAATTTGATTCCAGACAATTTCTTCCCAGTATCCACCTCTCACTGATGGTAAGAGTCATAGTTTTGGTTCCCTGATAGTTAGAGTCTTTTTCTGAGATTTGAGAAAATAATTGTTGTTGTTGTTAGGTGCCATCGAGTCGAGTCCAACTCATAGTGACCCTCATGGGATTTTCAATGGTTGACTGTTTCGGGATTGCCTTGGGAGTGGGTTCCCACGTCCTTCTCCCATTTTGCAGTGCTGGGAATTGAACTTGGGGCCTCAGAGACTGCAGAGCAGCACTCTACCAACTGAGCTAAATCCAAGCCCTGAGAAAATAATAGGATGTTTTAAATGTTATATTAATGTTCTACTTCACATGGGAGACAGCTTAAAAATAATGTTAATCAAATGTATTGTATTACTTCTGTTAACAATGTCCTACATAAATGAAATAAAAATGCTAATTGATGTTTACAATATGTTGTTTACTGTTTATGTAGTTTATGTAACATAGGCAATTATATTTTTAGCATTTAATACCATTTTAAATATAATCATAGTGTAGAATGATTTTAAATCTCAACTTTTTAAAAAAACATATGCTTTGGTTTTACTAAAGATGTATGTTATGAGATAGTAACCACCCAAGCATTTAGGAACTTTTGTTTCTTTATATTGAATATTCAATTTAATTTTTATGAAACAATCTTAGTCAATTTAAACATACACTTATGACTATGAACAACCTGCTTCACTTTTCTCTTCCTTTCTTCATCTCAGAAATCTCAGAGATTTTAAAGGTTTGGGAGTGGTCAGCAAATCTCAGTCCTGGTTAAAAATGTGGTGGAAAATTTGTATGCAGTTGTGCATTGAGAGACATATTATTTTGACAAATTCTACCACATATATTTCAATAAGATAGTTATTAGGTAGAGTTTTTTACATACTTGACAAAGATGAATTTGAAAGAATACATAGGTAAAATGTATTTTGGGGTTTTATTACACACATTGTCATCTTGTTTGTAAGTTACTTAATTTTGAAGTACATTTAAGGAACCCAACAACGAACTTTGTAAGATGCAAAATATTGAAGCTAAGACTTAGAATGGAAACTATTACAGCATAAAGAACAAAACTAAATTCCAAAGGACTGGAAGTCTGCCCAGGCTCTTTTAAAAATGTTCAAGTCTCACGCACCTAGAGCTTCTGTTTGCACCAGACTTACAGGGAAAAAAAAAAAAGTCAGCCATAGAATTACTCTCCATCTTAGTAGGAACCAGTGAAAGAAGAGGCCCGGTTCTGTTCAAAAAAACTGCCGAATGTTGTAAGACTTCAATTTATCTGGATTAGGGTTTCATTTAGCAATTTTTTGAATTTTCTGATTATTTATTTATTTATTTATTTATTGCCACAATCATAGCTGAATCTTCTTCGATAGACTGGACCATTCCAGAAGTCTTTATTTTCTGTATTAATATAAAAGTAATGATACTTTTTTTTTTCAGTACTGGGGGTTGAACCCAGGGCCCCGCACTTGCATGCTCTGTAAGTGTTGGACCACTGAGCTACACCCTCAGTCCATTTCTTTTACTTTTTGAGACAGGGTCTGGCTATGTTACACAGACTACCTCTGGTCTCGAACTTGCCTCCTGCCTCTGCCTCCTAAACCACTGGGATTATAGGCATGTGCCACTGTGCCCAGCTAAATAATGGTAAACTCTTATGGGCAGTAATTTTCAAACACAACAAATGTCAACTTTATGAGATCAGGTGCTATGATTCTTCTGATCCCTGATGTTTTCTTCAAGAATGTTTCTTGCATATAGTGAGCATTCAGTAAGTATTCCTATTTATTTATTTATTTATTTATTCATTCATTGATAAGGTCTCTCCTATGTAGCCCAGGCTGGCCTCAAACTCATAATCTACAGATATCCACCATTACCATTATCATTTCAGTCTTATATATATTTTGTCATCAAATAAGAAAGATGTCATCTGGTTAATGCTTTGACAATAGTACTTAATCTAATTATATTTAGATTTGTTTTTGCTACGTAAAAAATTATTCCAAAACATAGTTTAAAGCAACACTTATTTAGCTCATGATTCTCTTGGTCACCGGTTTCAGCAGGGTTAGGTAAGTGAGCTGACATAGGCAGGACTTAGCCAATCTTTTCTAAGATCATTCATGTGTTTGTGGTAAGTTGCTAGGTAGTTGTTGTTGTTGTTAGGTGCCATTGAGTTGGAATCCGACTCATAGCGACCCTCATAGGGTTTTCAATGGCTGATTGTTTCGGGATTGCCTTGGGAGTGGATTGCCAGGTCCTTCTCCCATTTCTGCGGTGCTGGGAATTGAACTCGGGACCTCAGAGACTGCAGCGCAGCGCTCTACCAACTGAGCTAAATCCCAGCCAGTTGCTAGGTTAGGTAAGTAAAAATGTCTAGATACTACACTTTAGTTTGGGATGGAAATATTTTGTGGCTCTTTTTATCTACCAATTGCAAATATATTTTTAAAAATCATAAATCTAACTAAAAGCTTCGATTTTTTTTTTTTTTACTAGCCTTACTTTCTAGTGTCAAGTTGACTGACTTCCAGATCTTTAGCCCTTTTTGGGAATCTTCTCATTCAGAATGTGGCATCTACCACCTACAAGCCAAATCTAGGTCACAACCTATTTTTGCAAATGAGGGTATATTGGATATAAAATGCTTATTTGTTTACATATTGTCTCTTGGGGTGGTTGTGATACAGAACATGTGGTTTATAAAGCCTAAATATTTACTGTCTGGCCTATGATATCTGTCCTCAATAATGATAAATTCTGGCACATATTTTCAAAGCTTTTATTATTTTATTATTACAAATAAAATAAGGCAAGAATATAGAGTACTTCCTTTGGGCTTGGTACTAGTCTAAGTTAAATTATTTCAATTAATTTAGTTTTCATGAAAATCTTATTATAAACCGTTATTATCACTTTATAAATGAAGAAATCAAGGCACAGAAGAGTTAAACCTTTTCTCCCATGGAACTTAGAATATAATTCAGTCTAGGTTTCATGACTAAGGAGGCATAATTTGCCTTCTATGTTACTGTTTCTATCTACCAATTGCTTTTAAAAGTTCCACCTTTATTAACTTTACTTCAGCTCTGTAAATATACTGAGCCTTTAACTTCTTCATGATCTTTATATAAGGAATTTACTCTTTATGGAACAGTCTTCATGCTGTTATATCTGGTCTTTCATTATTTATATCATGGCTCAAATGTCCATTCCCCAAAGTAGTTTCTTCTAATGATTCATCCAAAGAAAAAAGTTTACCCATCTTATTACAGATTCTCAAAATATATTTTCTATCACAGCATTTATCAAACTTGAAATTGTATATTTATTTGTGCAACATTTTAAAACCTGTATTCTTCAACATAACCTCATGAGGGCATAAATCATGTCTACTTTATCTGCCCCTTCTGTCAAAATGCCTTGTATGTAGCAGAAAGTCAAAAAATGTTCACTGAATAATGAAGAAATAAATTGAAAGATGGTATTTGAAAAATTAACTATACGTAAATAAAATCATGAGATTTTATACTATGCTTAGACATTTCATGTTGGCCCAGAGCTATTTTAAGATTGTGTATTTGTACATATTTTATGTTAGTATTTAATTATTTCTTATATAATTCTTTCTGAGAAGAAATTACCTCTTTATCAATGATCTACCCATCGAACCTCATCTATTCAGCTCTTTTCTTACTGTAAAGGTCAAATCAATTATTTTCTAATTTAAAATATAACTACCGTAGTACAGGACATTCTCCAAAATCTCTGGTAATTTTCAAACTAGAATGTTTAAATGTTTTCCAGTGGCCTTGCAAATCAAGTCCCAAATCTGTAGTGTCATTTGAGTTCACATTAACTTGAGGTTTCCTCAAGCAATAGATTGTTTATGCACCTTCTTTTTAATTACATCATATTCCTTACTGTGATTTTTACTATTTATTTAATATAATTTTCTTATTAATATTAATGCAATATCTCTTATAATCAATTCTATCTGTGCAGTCATGGTAGTTATTTATTAATCAATAACATTTGCTGTCAAATCTATTGCTATAAAGTTATTTCTATGTGTAATTAGTTAGGTAAAGACTAGTCTTCCATCATGTATTATAAGAAATTATTTTTGCATAGGAATTATGCATTTTCTTGTAAGGCTACAATCTTTAATTAGTTCTATGTGTCGAAGTTTCTAAAGATAGTTTAGAAATGAATTGAAAACATGGGCTGGTTGATTTTTATAAGGAAAAAAAGTGGAGCATTTCCAGCACTTGAATTCTTTAGGGTCTAAGTATTGGTATTGCCCCTTTTTGGAATAAGTGGGTAAAAATTTTGGATGAGGTCCAAAGGGTACCATACCATTGATTCACATTCTTTTCATGTCTTAAATCCAAGGAACTAACTAGATCACTTGTGACTATTTTTAAACTTGCACATTTATTATTAATTCTCCAGGGGTATGAATTAAAATTTGAAAGTAAAAGCAAAAATTCCTAAGTTGAAATCAAAATCACAATATCAGAAAAATAGATACAAATATTTGGAATAAAATGTTAGGTGTCCCCAGGCAAGCATCTGTCATTAGGAAATCTCTTAAGTTTTTGTCCTGTTTTCAGCTTTACTCTCTCTGCAATATACATGGGGAATTTTGAAAGTGGAGTTGGATTTTCAACACCCTACTTCCTTTCTGGTGGAAAGGTCTCCAGTGTTCCAGTATATTTATTGAATATTGTGAAGACAGAAATCAATCCATCAGTCATCCATATTACCAGTATTTCCAAATATATGTTAATCATGTAGACAGAAACATCTGGATAATGGATTACATTTTCTGCTACTCATTAGACATTGCCTGTATCATGAAAATGATCTCAGGATTTACAAGTAAATCAATGAATAAAATGGAAATAAATGGAAGGGGTCTATCTGAGGCATTCCAAATCCATCTAAAGACACTATTTGATCTGCTTGCCAGTAAGAAATTTCATTTCAGCTTCAAAAGTAGCAGAAAGTACATCCCTTTCTTTAACTATGAAGAATATTTATATCTGATATCCAAGAATACGAATATGAAAATTAGAAAATGTAAATTAGTAAGTTATTCACAAAGGTTTTAATAAATGGTGAATAAGTAAATAAGTTAATGAGCATATATAATAAATAATAAGATTATAAAGTTTGGGGTAAAAGTAAAATTGAATATTGGATGCAATCATAATTATAGGCCAGTAACTTTAAAAGATTATAGCTATTTCACAACTAAATTAATTACTAAGCTTAAATTTTTATTTTTAACCTGATAGGTTAATTACAGGATCTGACACATTCTTAGGCAAAATGGTCACTATCTTCCTTAAATTTTGTGATTTGAAATTTCTAATTTCTAGAATGCTCCCTGGAAAAACAATAACAGCAAATGTGCTCTTTATTTTTTATTTGTTTTAGGTAATGCCAAGGTATAAATTTGCTTCTCTAGGCAGAAGTAGAAGTTTTGAGTTTGGTTCTGGACATAGTCTGACTTTGTACAGTGCTAGGATCAGTTCATCCTTCTTGGTCTGAATTCTACTTGAGTCATAAAGTGTGATTTCTACAAAAATGGTGCATATATATTTGATCTGATAATGGGTAGAAAAAATTAAGCAGAATAATTTTCCAATGAATATTTATACAAAAATGATAAAAATAGACTACAGAAATCCCGGACCTTTTAGGCAGCAGAATTACAGTAGATACATTTGCATTTGGTATTTTCTATGATCTCCAACTTATACAACTAATGGGAATCTTTTGCATAAACTGACTGTGAGAGGGAGTCAATAACATACCACACACAATCCTTGCTTTACATAGAGAAAATGATGACTAGGTCATCCTTATCTAGAGGATTCAGGTATGTACATAAATATAATGCATGATAAACAAGATTCTGGGTCAATATTGAACAATTAAATAGTAACATGAGCTTCTATAAAAAGTTTCAATCTTGTGAGTAATGTAAAGAACTATAAACTATAATTCTTACATCATACAGAGAGAGAGAGAGTGAGAGAGAGAATGAGAGAAAAGGAGGGGGGAGAGAGAGAGAAAGAGAGAGAGAGACTGATTGAATGTTTTGACTTAGGCTCCAGGACCATCTCATGGGACACTGATAGGCTTACAGATAAACTTATATTACTTCCTGTACTCTTTTCTTATTTTCATTATTTGAAATGATGCACTTAACTTCAAAGGTCTTTGTAGGAAAACTGAGGTGGAATTGTCAGGAGACCCTGATTCTACAAATGGGAATAAAGTACTAATGCAATAGAGTACATATTTGTTGGAGCAGAACTTTCACTATGAAATGTCAAGAAAAATAAGACCTCTTCTAATCACTAAAGAAACCAAAGTATTATAATAATAAAACTTCATTTCCACCATTAGGCAGAACATGTTCTCTACTTTGAAAGTCAAAGCAGTTTCAAAATAATGAAAAAATTAAACAGAAGATCACATTTTAAAATTTGCCTTTGTAGTAAGCAGCTAGTGGGAAATATATTTCTTTAATGTACACTATGTAGAGAATGTTTTATTTTTTTCAAAAGTATAAGAATGTAGCTGTACAGAGTGAAAAATGAAAGAGCCCTTTACTGCCAAGTCATCCTCCTATACCCTCCTAATCAAATTACTATCCTGCCATAAACAACTATAATTAATAGCTTATTTACATTCTTCCAAACCTGTTTACATATTTCATTTTAAATTAAGTTCAGGTATAATATTTTATAATTTAATTGTCATTTAATAATGTATCTTTGAGATCTTTCTATATTGGGACTATAGAGTAGTCCTCCTTCTGTGGCTGTTCTGATTTTGCATTGTTGCAAGGTACTATGTCTTAGGAGGAACATGCACAGAATAGAAATTTCAATAAACTTGAATTTTTGTAATTGTTATGACTGTTGACTCTGAATTTCAAAACATCATAACTGTTGATGTTGTAGAGAACAGTAACTAGAAAAAAATACCATGCAACTCAATGGATAAAAAAAAATATTTAGATTTTGGAGAAGTAATACTTAGGTTACAGATCTCATGTTTTTAGATGCTGTCCAGTTGAGTCTCACTCATAGCAACCCTATGTACAACAGAATGAAACACTCCCAAATTCTGTGCCAGGCACATGATCATTTTTATGTTTATGACCATTGTGGCAGTTGCTGTGTCAATCCATTTAGTTGAGGGTATTCCTTTGTTTGTTGTCCTGTCTCTCCCAAATGTGACATCTTTCTCCAATGATCGGCCCCTCCTGACAATATGTCCAAAACCTATAAGGTTACAGATATCACCAAAAAATATTTTATAAGCATGAAATTGAATATTTGCTTCAACAATAATTACCACAGCAAAATTAGACAATATTATAAAGAAGATCTAAGTAATATTGTAAGCTTCAACAGGAAATAGTATTACACCTGTCTACAAGAGCCTTAAATTTTAAGGAAATTCCTAGGTTACATGTGAAAGTATTGAAGAAGCTGTCCCAGGCAAATTGAAACCAAAATGGAGTAGGCTTTATGGGCTTGTAGATTTCTAAATTTTTCTCTAAGCCTAGATGCTTTGCTTTCCTCTCCTTTACATGATTTATACTCATGCTCAAAACTTTCCACATCTGTGACCTAGTCTCTATCTGATGCTTAATGCCTTCTACAGGATAATGCCAAAGCAACCTTGCCAAATATATCATCTCTTGCATTCCTGTAAAGGAGAAGTCTAAACCTTGGAACCCTAAGATAGTAGAACATACATTGCATAAGACCCAAAGGAAAATAAACTAGATTACTTCTAATGGTTCATTTCCAAGGCAGCACTGAGTCTATACTGCTCATAATGCCCCTTAGATCTAAAGACCTATGAAGGATTTGGTGGAAATCTTTTGAAGTCTTTTGGCACTCATGTGTTTGACATAGAGCTCTTCTGTCTTTATTGCCAGAATATGGAAATAAGGTATATGGAGAGTGAAAGGTATATCTTTAAATTATGTGAACGTGATAGAGACATTATAAATCATTTCACAGTAAATTGGTCTCCAGTTTGTTAAGCTTTGTTCTGTAAAACCTAATCTCAAGTACACAATCATATCAGGTATAATCTTTCCTGTGGTTTGGATTTGGTTCATGTGTTGGAAGATTGGGCCCCAATGTAGCAGTATTAAAAGGTAGAGGATTGGAAGTGCTGCCCTTAGAGAGAATCAATGCTCATTGCATAGTTAGCTCCTGCGAGGGTATGTTGTTATGAAATACAAAGATGGGCCCTTCCCTGGTCTCTGTCTTTCTATTTGTTCATATAATCTTTCCCATATGTGTTCCTACCTTTGTGAGGCCATCTTATATGAGGCCCTCATTATAACCAAGCAGAAGCCAGAAACATAATCTTACACTCCCAAAACTGTGAACTAAGCAAAACTTCCTTTATGAAGTCTAGGCTCAGGTATTTTGCTATAGCAATGGAAAGTGGACTAATACATTCTTGCTATATGAACAAACCAAACCAGTTTTTAAGAGATTTTTTCCATATTGGATCTTAGAAAAGTTGTGTGGCACAGACACACTGACAATTGACAGACAATTGAGAAGAGGTTAGTATGGATGAGATGATCAACTGTGATATCTCCCAGATGCATGTGGCTATAAGTTCTGGCTGGAGTGAAGGTTCCACAGTTAGCATGAGATGACTCAACATCAAGTAAGATCAAGCATTGCAATATGTTCCCTAATGGAATCTTTTAATTGGTCTCACATCAGATGTTATTTCTGGTTGCAGCTTCTATACTTTTTAACATACTATAACAGATGTTGAATATCCATGTTTCCCTCTACCCTTTTCCAAGCTATCACCTATCCATGCTTCCCCATAAGCTTTATTTCTTCCTTATCATCTAGCCTCACTTCAAATAAGAAAACAACTTATCTTGTTTTGTTCTTTCACAATAGAACTTAAGCTCCACATAAAAATGGCTCAGAATCATTTGCCAAAGAAAAGAAAGATTTTTCAGTTCCCAGAGAACATAAAAGCTCAATCATTCAACTTTCTTAAATGGTGCAAAAATAATTGTATTCCAAATTCTGATTTGGATACACACACATGCTCCTTTCTTATAGCCCCCAAAACTGTGAGATAAGTTTTGTCTCATTTAAGCTACATCATCTGTAATGTCCAGTAAGATACAAGGCAGAAAATAGAGAGTGAAGTAATTTAATTTAGGGACATTCATTTTGAATTCCTATCCCCAGGGTCTTTTCTTGTGTGACAGAATCAACTAGAAGCCTGGAAAAACATGAGAAGATAAAGTAAGAAGAAAGGATGACTCCTGCAGAAGCATGCAAAGTTCCTTTTGTGGTTGCCATCACATACCGCAAGGAAGAAGAGAAATGGCACACAACCAATGCTGGACACATCAAAAAGCCCCAAACTAGTGCATTTCCAGACACTATGTAATTCAGGATTTAGGCATCTCATTGTAAAGTTTCACAGTGTAATTCTTGTTGGGGCACTACAGCATGTGAAGCCTGTTGCCCTTCTATTTAGAGATAGGGTATTCCATCCCTGGCCTGAAAGAGAAAAACCTGAGTGGTTAAAAGTCTTTGCTCATCAACATTTCAATTCAAGCTTGAGGAGGCCTCAGCCAAAGGGAGAACTCTAGGAGGGAAGATGTCCAATGGGCACAGGGGGAGGAATCTGTTATCCAAATCTTCATTCTCTGGAACAGCTATTGATTACAGGGCATAGAACTGGGTAAGGAACATGGGGAGATGGGGGCCTTGAAGGAATCCTTTTTATGCTTCCCTTTCCATGCTCCCTCCTCATCCCCTCCCTCACTTCTCTGTCCTCCAGGAGGTGGGCTCCTGGCTCCTCTAAGAGTGCTCTGCCATGATGCTCTGCCTCACCAAAGGCCCAGAAGCATTGGAGCCAAGTAACAATGGACCGAAACCACTAAAACCATAAGCCAAAACCTGCCCTTCTTTTAAGTTCATTTTCTCAGGTATTTTGGCACACCCACGGAAAGCTAACTAACACACTGAGCCTTAGGTCCAAGCTACTTTGGTTTGGAGAATGGCTTATCTGAATCTAATCCTCTGGCTTTGAGAAATTATCACTTTTTACCCAATTCTCATCTCTAAATTGGTGATCATATTAGTACCTATTCATAAAATTGTCATATAGACTACATGAATTAAGAAAGGCATAATTCCAAAACCAGTTTCTGGTACTACTACTATATGAATTCAAACATAAAATTTTTAAAAATCACTAGTAATGTAAGCAATTTAAATACAATAACAATGCTATGAAAAGATTGGTGACATCACATTTGATATGAATATAGATAAATCAGCAATCTTACATACTGATTTAATATAAGTAGAAGTGGAACCATGTTTTGATGAATTGAAGAAATTTTCCAAAATTTGTGTAAGTATATCTTTTGACCAAGTTTCACTCTTAAGAATTTATTTTAGAAAATTCCATTCATAAACTTGTATATGGAAAGATATTCAAGTTGCTTTCAGAATAAGAATTAAAAGCAACTTAAAGTCCCCCAATTGGGAAAAATTAAATTAATTATAGTAAACTTATACACAACTCAATTACATGTATCCACTAGAAGGAGTTAGGTGGTGGTAGTGGTAGGTGCAGTCGAGTTGGTATCAGACTCATAGTGACCCTATGTACAACAGGCGAAACACTATTGTCAGTGCTTTTCTGCTGTTCATAGGGTTTTCAATGGAGGATTGATTTTGGGGAGTGGGTTGCTGGGTCCTTCTCCCAAAGCTACAGCGCCTCATGTGTCCAGGTGGTCTCTCATCCAAGTACTAACCAGGCCTGACCCTGCTTAGCTATCAAAATCTGGCGGGATCGGATGCCACAGGGCTATGTACACAGTAAGTAAGCCCCAACAGAAACATGTATTTATGGCCTTGTAGAGGAAAACTAAGGGACTGATATAAGCCCAACAGTTAGAAGCAATTCCTTGAGGTTAGAAAATGGGAATTTACCCAAAGGGAGATGGGTCATCATACCACAGAGACACCTGCATCTTCATGTTCAATGCAGCACTTTTCACAATAGCAAGGATATGGAATCAACCAAAGTGCCCTTCAACAGAAGAATGGATAAAAAAACTATGGTACAAATACACAATGCAATAATACTCAGCAATCAAAAAAAATGAAATATTCAAGGCCATTTGCAGCAAAATGGATGGAATTGGAGAAAATTATTTTAAGTGAACGAACATAAGCTCAGACAGATGTGGTAGCTGAATCAAACTTATAAGAACGAAAAATCCTATTCAAAGGTTGGATCAAAATAAAAGGGGGAAAAAAAAGATGAGAATGGTGTCAATATAAATGGTCTATAAAAATGCATGCAATTGTTCTAACAAGATAAAAACAAAGATCACTACAGGAAAAGTTTCTAAGTTAAACAGAACTGGAACCCAAGGACATATAGAAAAATATTACCAAGTAAAAGATAGAGAAGACTTAGATGGGGAGGGTGGGGGGGAAGCATAGGGCAGGGTAAGGGGGAACCTATATGAATAATGTACATCAAAATGCATATGTGGAAATGTCACAATGAAAAGCATGTCCGAATGAATCACATTAAGGTGTACATTAAAAATTTCCAATAAAAAAAGAAAAGAAAATCAGAATGTGTAGGTACAGTGACAGGACTTTCATGTATTACTTCATCACTATGTATCACTTACTGTTGTTGTTGTTAGGTGCCGTCGAGTCAGTATCCAACTCATAGTGACCCTCTGTACAACAGGGGAAACACTATTGTCAGTGCTTCTCTGCTGTTCATAGGGTTTTCAATGGCAGATTGATTTTTTTGGGGGAGGCGTTTGCCAGGTCCTTCTCCCAAGCCTACAGCTTCTAGTGTTCCCAGGAGGTCTCCCATCCAGGTACTAACCAGACCCGACCCTGCTTAGCTTCCGAGATCTGAGGGGATTGGATGTCACAGGGCTACAGCTGCAGGCTCACTTACTAGTAATAATTATGTAATAGGGACTATACAAATACTTACTAAAATAACAAGAAAAAGACTTTATGAAAGGTACATTGCTTATTGTGTTTTATAACATAGCTGTGAGTTATGTTTTGAATAGACAGGGTAGAAATGGGACCTAAGCAGAAATAAACATGGCAACTGGACACAAAAGAGCATGAGAACTAAGGGTGCGGACAACACCCCTATCTATAAGGCATGGCTATAGAAATAAAAACTAGGATGGTAGACATAAAAGTATACAATCCTATTCTAAAATGATATTTTTGGGAAGGTCTGGATAGTTCTGAAAATTGAATAATACAATGAAATCAATATTGATCGAAGCTTGTTTAAAATATTTTTATCTGCTATGTCTCCTCCATACTCTTATTTTGGAGACAAAAAGCCTTGTTATTGATTTCAGTTTTATTTTTTTACTTCTTCATGTGTTTATGGAAGGTGAACTCTTTCACCAGCCTCAAAGTGTGAATGCTGATTAGTGTTAAGTAAGTACATTCTATAAACTGTATGTTTGCAAAGACTGATTGAAACAAAAGGCATATAATACAAGTTTGGACCTTTGGACGAAAGAAACCTGCTACATCCCCTCTAGGAAACCTTATTCTTATGAAGTATTATTTCCTTTGGACCTTGATGTAATGACTTTTGTGCCTCTGTAGCCACCTTGCAACTATGAATAAAACTGGCCGAATTATGGAGAAGAACTTTAGTTGTAATATGCTGTAAGACAGTGGTTTGAAGCAAATTTTCAGTTTAACTTATGCAATATTGTGACATTTACATCAAAAAAATATTGGCCAGATAAGGTGGTGATTCCAAAGGGGAAAGCATTGTCTAGGAGAGGAAGGGTTGGTCTTATCTAATAGATTTTAAAGAAATAGTACTAGAAATATGTCACCTTCCCTTTGCTTATATTGGCAATGATGTCTGTAGTGTAGTAGTCCCCAACACTTTTCAAATCAGTGACTAGTTTCAAAGAAGATAATTTTTTCACAGATGGAGGGTGGTATCGAGATAATTTAAATGAATTACGTTTATCATGTAAATACATCTGAAGCTTCAGTGACTTGCCTATTGCTCACTTCTAGTCCCAGCATGGCATGTATAATGAACTTTGAACTTTGATATCAAGAATAGCCCACTGCCTCTTTGTTTATTTAGTCAACAAATTTTTACTGTCAACTATGTAGTTATAAATGTACCAGGACTTGCAAATTAAGTATATTTGCCAAGCAAGAATGTTCTCCTATGGAGATGATATCTTGCAGGAGGAGAAAGAAAAAGAATAATAAAGAAACCAAAGAGATAATTTCTGATAGTGAAAAGCAATATGAAGAATCAAATCACAGCAACAAGACAAAGAGTGGGTGTGGGGATACCATAAGAGCAGAAAGAAAACCACTGATTGGGAAAGGTATCCCACAATGGGAAAAAAATCCCATAATGAAAGAATCATGAAGGACCAGATTGGAGAGTGGTCAGGGGCCAGATGATGAGCAACTAAACATAAGTGAGCTCAAATATAGTGTCACACCAATACAGGTGAATGGAATTAACTCATATTTTAAAAGAAACATGTTTTCATTTTGAACCTAAAAGCAAAACTAAATAGATTCTATATAATACATAAAAAGAGAAATAATATAAAATAATTAACAAACACATATTAAAATATACAAAACTATAAAGTTGACAAAATGGCACATGCCTGCATGGGAGGCAGAGGTAGGGGGAGCAGGAATTCCAAGCCAGCCTCTGCTACATAGTGAGACCCTTTCTCAAAAATAAAATAAAATAAAATAAAATACAAAAATGAGAAATAATAACAAACATAACCATTGAAACAGAAATAAAAGTGATGAATTTATGTAAATAAATTTGAAAACCTAGATGACACAGATAACTTCCTTGGAAAATAGCCTACAAAATGGATCCCTCCAGATTTGAATAGATAAAATATATGATATCAGTCAAGGCCCATTCAGCATAATATCATGATAAGAGGGTCAATTCAGCAAGATAACAAAGCAATTGTAATATAGGTAGATAGACAGAGAGATAATATATTAATAGTATGAAGGCCAAAAGAGAGCAATACAATGGTAGAAAAAGATTTCAAAATACTCTTTGAACAATAGATAGATCAAGTAGACAGAAAATTAATAAGGTATATTGTTCTTGAATGGAACTTCTGATCAAATGAAACTAATAGACTTACAATGAAACTTTCTATTAACTAGCCAAAAATATATATTTTTCTCTACTGCACTTGGAAATTTGTTTATTATATACTGCATGTAAGGCCAAAAATAAGTCTTAACAAATGTAAGAAGATTGAAACGATTTCTAAGATTACTTCAGATCACAAGGGCCTGAGGCTAGAAAGTAGTAAGTAATAGGGAGAAACTTGAAAAAAGTCACAAATAGGCGGAAATTAAACGTGCTTACAAAAAAGCAATGAGTGAGAGAAAAAATCAAAATGAAAATTAAGCAATGTGGCTGGGGTTATGCCATTTTGAGCTGCCAAGTTGACATTTTATATAAATGTATCTTAACTTATTTAACCATTCCATCCTGATAGTTACCATTCTTTCCTTTTAGAAATATCCAGGTCCTTGTTGTTTTTAGGTGCCATCCAGTTGGGTCTGATTCATGGCTACTCAATGTACAACAAAATGAAACACTTCCACATTCTGTTCCAGGCACAGGATCATTATTATGTTAAAGCAGATTGTGGCAGCCACTGTGTCAATCCATCTAGTTGAGGGTTTTACTTTTTTCATTGACCTGCAACTCTCACAAACATAATGTCCTTCTCCAGGATTTGGTCTCTCCTGACATGTCCAAAATAGGTAAGATGCAATCTAGCCATCCTTCCTTCCAAGGAGCACCCTGATTACACTTCTTCTAAGACAGACCTGTTGGCTCTTTTGGCAGTCCGTGGTATATTCAATATTCATCTCCAGCACCATATTTCAAAAGCATCAATTCTCTTGTCCCCCTTATTCAATGTCCAGCTTTCACAACCATATGATGCCAATAGCACACAGCAGGCAACTAATACTGTCATCTTAAGGGTAAGAGTCCAGCCAAGCATGGTGATGCAGGCCTGTAACCTCAGAGACTTGGGAAGCAGAAGCACGAGGATATTAAGTTTGAGACCAGAAGCAGTCTGCATAATTTAGTGAGATCCTGTCTCAAAAAAATTAAAATAAATAAATAAATAAATAAATAAAATGGACTGGGGGGTGCAGCTCAGTGGTACAGCACTTTCAGAGAATGCAAGCAGAAGGCCCTGGATTTAACCCTCAGTACCACCAAACAACAACAACAAAACAAACAAACAAACAAACAAAAAACAAAAAAAAGAAAAGAAAAGAAAAGAAACAAAGAAACAAAGAGTGTAAAGGCTCAAGCTCAGTAGGTAGATTATCATTTTATAAAGTTAGAGCTGATGCAGTTTTTAACATGCATCCCATCATTGTCCTTCTCATCTCTGTTGTCTTTATTGTTAGGTGCCATCAAGTTGAGTCCAACTCATAGAAATCCTATGTACTACCCTATGTACAATAGAAAGAACCACTCCTTGACACTGTGCCATGCCCAGCACCATGTCAGTGCTTCTCTGCTGTTCAAAAGGTTTTCAGTGGCTGATTGTTTTGGGATTGGGATGCCAGGTCCTTCTCCCATATTTGCAGTGCTGGAGATCCAACCCAGGGCCTCAGAGCACACAGAGTCGCACCCTACAACTAAGCAAAACCCCAGCCCCTTCTCTTCTTTAGTAGCAGTTTTTTCATAGTCTACTCCATGGCCATGAAGCCAGTGCCACATGCCTCAGATTTCTGAGGTAGTAATAGCATTCACATATCAATCAGTAATAGAGCAATAAGAGGTCAGCAAATCCCAAAACACAATGGTGTAAAAAAAATTGTTTTCTCATACTGTGTATGTCCTTTGAGGGTTAGAACAGGTTAGAATGATAAAAAAAAAATCTGTTACTATTTACTAAGATATTGTGCAGTTGCAAAGTATGTTGTAAAGTAGTCACCTCTTTTAATTTTTATTCCAGAATTTAGGCTTAAAAAACAGCCTCTAAAATGGGCTCCATGGAGAATATCTCATATCTCAGTGATTTATGAGCCTGGGGCAGGCAGAATGTAAGTTTGAGGTTAAAGGCAGCCTGCTCAATTTAGTGAGACTCAGTCTCAAAATAAAATATAAAAAATAGATTTGGTGGTACAGCTCAGTGGTAGAGCACTTGTCTAACATGGGTAAAGACCTGGGTTCAAACCCTGCAGTACTGTGGGGCAGGGAAAGAGAGGGGAAGTAGCCTCTATTTTGGACACAGAAGGTGTTAATAGCAAAGAAATAGAGAAAAAAATAGACTCAAAGTTCCTGTTCATAAGTGTGACACATTACATCCACAAAGAGTTAATTGGCTAAAACAAATGACCTGAAATCTCCAAAGTTGAAGTCAGAAATGGATAATGCTCTGCGAGGAAAAGAAGAAATACTCATGGATCTTTTATTATTTCCTTGAATTTTGTCTTCTTTTCTCTATTGAATCCATTGTGTCTGTAGAAGTCTTGGTTTTAATTTTATGATTATTTTTTATCTGCATGCTCTAGGCTATGTTTTGAATTTATATTTCCTATGATTAATTTAGTCTTAACAGTATTTTATTATTTTATTTTTAATGAAGCTTAAGCATTGTAATTCATTCCAATGTACCCCTTTTATTCCATGGTCTTTGAAACAAGCCTTGCTCTTAAATTTGAATGTAAATGAAATCTGTACAAACATGTAGGGCTCAGTGGTGGGCAAGACAAGTACATAATGAAGCATGCAGATGATTTTTGCTCAAATGTTACAGAAAGGAGAAATTTACTCTGGGACAAGACCACTTTCATGTATTTTTTTCTTTCTGGCATCTTTATACGAGACATTTTTCAAATTTTTGTGGATTCTTCAAAACTCTAATTAACAAATGAATAGAATAAAGAAACTTCTTATGGAATAAATAAATATGAACCCCCAAAATCTGTGTATTTTAGCTTGGAAAACTCAACCCAACAATACTTGGAAGAGAATATTAAAACTCTCTGGCTCCTTTACTTACACTATACAATTAAATGACTAGGCAAAGACCCTTAGTCATTCTCCCAGAACAACATGCTAATTTACGGGGCCAGATGAAAAATCTGAGTCACTCTCTCATTGTTGGAGTAGACAATCCTACCAGGGTCTGAGCCTAGTAATTTAGATGTACAGTGGTAAATAAATGATGGTTCTTAACTCTTGTCAACCAAGAATCATTTATGTCTTTATTTCAATCTCTTTAGACTTGGTCTTTAAACATCATGTTTCTGTACTTATATAAAGGGCCTTGTGTGTAAACAGTTATCAGTGGTAGGTTGGTTGAAAGAATGGAAAGAAGTAAAAATGTTGAGGAGACACTTTCTTACAGCATCCAGAGTAGTGAAAAACTAATGTGAAGACATACAAAATAACTTTTGATATGTAACGATAGTTTTGTCTTCCATGGGTTACTTTTGCAGCTCTGACTCAAACTCATGAGTTTCTCAGATTCCCTTTTCAGAGAACTTTATTCCATTTTTGATTGTTGTATATCAGATTACTTTCTTTACCAATGGTCTCTTCCGGCCTTCGTTGTCTTCACCACACTGGGAGGTTATGCTTCTATGCTTGTTCAAACCATTGTACTCTTCTACAATGTTAGGAAGGTTTTGTCTGTTTTCTTCAGTGCTGTAAACCTATATCCCTGGACCATAGTAAGCATTTAAAATACTTAATTGAGTGAATTAAAAATTCACAAAGTAGGAGCTAGTTGTATATCTGGTGATAAATATTTCCCCTTATTTGTATTGTTAAAAATACTTGAAACATAGTTAAAACCACTTCACAATAGTAGTCACACTCTTTGATGGTGAATCTTTGTCCTCTTATAGCAATTCTGGTCAAACTGTCTTAGAAATTTGATGCCAAAATTTTGATAGATTTATGTCTTGTTGATAACTCAGGAATTGGAATTTATCTTTCTAGAAGTCATTTTTACTTTGAACTTGCTGTTCTATTTTTCATATTTTATACTTGGAAACATGTTTGTTTCCATTGTTTTGATTATCAGGTCAGCACATCTCTTAATCAGCACTGTAATGTTATGGTGGTTTGTCCCTTGAGTGGTCATTAACATTTTTTCATTGTGGGAATTACTTTTATATGGGATTTGATAGGCAACTTAACCTTAAACTCTTCCTACTTATCTAACTTGCAAAGATTCCACTTAATAACTAAGATGATGATATATCTTTAACTTTGTTTTCATTTTATAAACTTCTTCCTTGGTTACAAAAACTCCCATAAACAATTTTCTTTATCCTGACATTTTCTTTATTATCCTACCAAGGGAGGAAAAAAGTGTAACCAGGTGTTAGACATAGGCTTGTAGCTAATTATATGGCAGGCTTTTGCAGCGGAATTTTTTTGGTATAGTTGTGGTCTGAATTATCCATTGATATTCAAATTCAAGACACTATTGAAAGAGGAAACTCAATAATAACTCAATGCATAATGAAATCTTGCCTATATTTACTTTCTTTGCCTGTTCAAATGCGGAATGGGTATAGTGGATCTATCAAGCATGTATTGGATGATAGTAGTAAACTTTGATGGGCAAACCCAGAATAACACATGGTCAGTGGGTATCAGAGAAGGGAAAAATAAGCTTGACTTTAATTTCATGAATTAGTAACACAAAGATGTAGAATAGATAGTAAAATTAATTGCTATTTGAAAGCATGGATCTTGAGTTCAAACTGGGTCAACCACTTGTTAAGAGTGAGTTTGGGCAAGTCACCTAAACTGTGTATGTCCTAGTTAACTCCCCTATAAAATGGATTGATAATAACACCTAACTCATAGGTGACTATGAGTATGAAATGAGGATGCTCACAAGAGTGATTAAGACAGAGTAAGTAGTGTTATGATTTTTCTTATCATTCCTACCTGACCATATGGTGTTAATGAATAGGTAATGTAAACCAACACTCTAGAGGACCTTATTGAATATCTATTTGCCCTTTTCTAATTGTAATATCATTTTCATTCAGATACTCAACCCTCACCCAGATAGGGATCTATTTTTGAAAGGAAGCTGCTTTATCTTGAAGCAGGCCTAATTCAGTCTAACTGTAACAGGGGCACATGGAGAAGAGAGCTAAGAGAATAAGAGAAATAGATCTAGAGTCCTTAAGTAGTGAGAACAGATTATATTGCCTTTGAAGTACATGTTTGCAGTTATGTGATGTAATATAACCCTATAGGTGCTTAAACCTATAATCTATTTGATGTTTGTTGCAACTAAAAGTCTGATAACCAAGGTACATAAATACTCATACATTCTACATTCATGTTTCAAAAGAACACTTATGATAGTTTCCACTGGGATGAAGGAAAGAAAATCAAAGCTAAAAGTGAATCATTACAGTATGAAATTCAATGGATTATGTATTTATAAGTTGAGAGGTACACTGTGCTCTACGGCTTGCTTAATTCAATGTATACTTCTCAATTTTTCTCTGATTCCCCAAGGGGTGTGTGTGTGTGTGTGTGTGTGTGTGTGTGTGTGTGTGTGTGTATTGGCTTCACTTTCAGGCTTATAGAAAGATTATTGGCAAAGTTAATACCTCACATTCACACATCATGGTTTCCAAGGGAAAAATACTGTGTTTCGCTCATATAAAGGAACATTTAAAGAAAAAAAAAACAAAAAACAAAAAACCTCAAAGGTATTAGTGAATTTGTGTTTTATTACTCTGAAGGGGATCATGGTTTTATCTCCTAGACAATTAACTTAAGCTTCAACCAGTTATAAATGATGGAAATGGGATGACCATGATTGGCTTGGACTATAAACCAAAGTAAAACCTCAAGCCAAAATAATGAGGAAACCTCAGTATTTACTAAATTACCTGTGATCTAAAATTAACAGTGAACATTAGTGGAGGATATGTTATAAATAGTATCATTGTTGTTGTTGTTGTTGTTAGGTGCCATCAAGTTGGTATCTGACTCATAGCAACCCTCTGTACAATGAGAAACACTATTGTCAGTGCTTCTCTGCTGTGCATAGGGTTTTCAATGGCAGATTGATTTTTGGGAGGGGGTTTCCAGGTCCTTCTCCCAAGCCTACAGCTTCTGGTGTTCCCAGGAGGTCTCACATCCAGGTACTAACCCGGCCCGACCCTGCTTAGCTTCCAAGATCTGATGGGATCGGATGCCACAGAGCTATGGCTGCAGGCAAATAGTATCATAGGATTTTATATTTTTGATGTCGTATTTCTCACAGAAAACCTATGATTTAAGTATTGTTATGACTCATTCTATGAAAGAGCAAAATAAAGCAAAAGTAGGACTGGATAATTTGACAAGATCACAGAGTTTGCAAATATCTTGATATACACTTACATTCTGGTCCAACTCTAGAGGCCATGTTCTTAATCAGCATGGGGTGCAGTGTCTATTACTCATGGTAATGGAAGGAAGATAAGATTACTGGACCTTGTCATTTACTGTAAATCTATTTGAGTGGATAAGTTCTTGGAAAGGGGAATAGTGTATCTATCAGATGGGGAGTAAAGTTGTCAAGATTTGGCTATTGACTGATGGCTTTGGGGAAGATATTCACTACAGAGAAAACTCTTGAGTTTCTCTCTGAAGGAGGTGTTTCCAGGTTGAGAATTTTTTTATTTGTTTTAATAAGGCTTTATGAGGTAGTTTATTTTTTAAATAAATGAAATGAAGTTTTAACTTAAAATGGTACAAAACATTTATATGTATTTTAAAATACAGTATAAGACTATAGAATAAGTTTTGTTATGAATCAATAAAATGCCACTCTAAAAAAGCTTTTGTGTGGTTTAAAACTCAGTAGTTCTCTCTGTATGATGAAAATAGTAACATGGTATCAGGTAGAAAGTAGAATATTATAATGATGAAATTATTTCCTTGCCCACCAAAAATTCAGCCAAAATTTGCATGAAACCTCATCTCCTACAAACATACAATAAATATACTACTAAAGATTTGTTCTCTTTCCTAGGGGTGTGTGTATGTGTACATACATCTATTATTAAGTAGGAGGAGGAGCATACTTCTAAATAATACTAACTTGTACCCTATATCTACTTTTGTTAATTCATTTTATATGTTTTTAATTTAAACTGGCATTTCTTTAAATCAAAAATTCCTGGTGTATTTCCAACCAACTTCCTCAAGTTCTGGAGCTGTTGATTTCACACATGTAAGCTGAAATTGCATAAATTAGGTGTTGTTGTTGTTGTTGTTGTTGTTGTTGTTGTTGTTGTTAGGTGCCATCAAGTTGGTATCCGATTCATAGCGACCCTCATAGGGTTTTCAGTGGCTGATTGTTTTGGGATTGCCTTGGGAGTGGATTGCCAGGTCCTTCTCCCAATTTATGCAGTGGTAGGAATTGAACTCAGGACCTCAGAGGCTGCAGCACAGCGCTGCACTCTACCAACTGAGCTAAATCCCAGCCCAAACTAGGTGTAAGCTTGGATAAATAAGGATAGTTGATTTTTTACGGTAATAGTAGGATTTGTCTATGATATTAAAGGCTCTCCCATGATGATTATTGCTTATTTTTGTTTTACAATTGTTCTATTCAAGGCTTAAGAAAAGGAAATGAATGTGTAGAGTCACTTATGCTTCTTCCCCTTGCTTTATCAGTGGTATCTGTGCAATCATAAAGGTGTGCCATACAGACCTTTAAAAGTACAACCTGTTGTGAGGAGTAATGTTAGCTGAGAATCTCCACCTGTGGGTACCCTCACGATCTACCTGAGTTCTCATACTGAAAACATACTTTTCCGAGAAATCATACAAGCAATGCAAGATAGAGAATGGCAGAGTATGATGGGAAAGCCAGGAAGTAGCCATTTCTGCACGGCCTTTGCCCTAGAGCTCCACATTTGGCAGGCTAAGACTTTGTCAGTGGTGCTGCATTTTGAGGCAACTTCTTACCCACTCCTCCTTCCTTACCCTCCTACTTTCACAGGCTTCAACTTTTTCTGTCTGTGCCTGATGCCCCTCCTTTACCTTTGGCCCCAGTTAAACTCTTACACTTTTAAATCTGTCTTGGACTTTGACTTGCAAATTTTCATCTTAATTTCTAGCCTCTTTGAAAAGTTGTTCTTACAAGAAGCCAGGGAAATTCATGTTAGTGAATTGAATTATTAGTAAAACATATTTTTTTCTGAGTGAAGATATTGTTAATTCATTCGAATATATTTGGGAGCTTACTATGCTCCACACTGTTCTAAGTACTTGGAATATTTTAGTGAACATGAGTGATACAATTAATCATAAATTAATGGAGAAAAACCATATTTCTCCCTCAAAGTGTCAAAAAAAGGCTATTTACTCAAAAACTATTTTCACACCAAAATCCAAAATAAGTACTCAATTTTTAGACCTTAAGTGTAAAATAAAAATAACACACAAAATAACAAAAACAAAACTATAAAAGGCCTGGTCAAAAAAAAAAAAAAAAAAAAAAAAAAAAAAAAAAAAAAAAAAAAAAAAAAAAAAAAAAAAAAAAAAAAAAACAGGTGCAAGTAAACATGTGTTCCTTATATGACAAGGGTGTTTTCCTAATCATATAATACGTAATTGAAATTATCTTAAAATATACTATTATTAAGCTATGAAAATTCTTGTATTTCAAAAAACATGACCATGATTTCTAACTCAGATGGTGCTTTCATGCTAACATTTTGTAATATGGAACCATTATATTCTTTCCCATTGCATTGGAAACATGAAAGAAGATTGGAACTCAGAGATAGTAAGAATACTAACAGACAATGAATGGCTAACTCTGTACAAATTAAGAGAAAATTCTCATGATCTGCATAATTTTACATTGCTACACAAACAACTAAATAAAAGTACGAAGCTGGGGTAATTCCTACATTCCTTGGAAACCAGTAAGTGTTCATAATTAACCTTATCTCTGCACCCTGGGTGAAGAAATTTGAAGTAGGCAGAGTTATTTCTTTCTCTTTCACAGTCTCTGATTCTATACCTCCACTCCCACTATAACAGGAATTCTGCCTCTTTTTTGGATGCCATTGATACCTTTCCCTATCTAGGGAAGCTGTGGTGATCAGACTTTTTATCACTAGGACAAATACCTGAGAGAAAAAAATTTAAAGGAGGAAAAATTTTGGCTCAAGGTTTCGGTCCAGGATCATTTGGCTCCATTGCTGTTAGGCCCGTGGCAAAGGAGAAACATCCTGGAGGAAGGATGTAGTGGAGTGAGGCCTAAAATATTCCCTTCAAAGTCATGCCACCAGGGAGCCACTTCCTCCAACCAGGTCTTACCTTCCATAGTTTTACCACTTCCCAATAGTTTACTCACATTTTGAACCCATGAATAAATTAAACCACTGAATAGGTCATACCCATCATGATCTAATTATCTCTACAAAGGGCTTCTCAAACACACCCAGGGGTGTGCTTTACAACTTCTTATGTGTCTCTCAACACAATCAACTTCACAATCAAGACTAGCAATCAAAATGTGCCCCTTGTCAAATTTACACCCAAACCCTTCTCCTGGAATCATAATCTCTGAAGACAATAACAAAGTCATAGTTCTGCCGAATACGATAAAAATTTCCTGAATACAACTGAAAATGCACTAAATTCTACCAGAAAGTCTCAACAGTTTCAATATTGCTCAAAGTTCAAGTCACAAGTTTCCTCTGAGACTCATGAAAAACTTAGCTGTGAGCCCATATAAAATCAAGAAGAAAGTTACATACTTCTAAGGTGCAATAACACCAAGTAAACATTCTCTTTCTAAAATGGAGGATAGAACTACAGGAAGGAGGGATAGGACTAAGCAAGACAGAAATTTAGAAGGGCAAGCTATAAGTGCTTATCTCCACCTCCAGCATCCAGGACAAGTGGTGACATGATGTAAACTACAAAGGGATCTAGAAGCCCTGTCTCCGTGGCATTGCTATTTGCAGCCCAAATAGCCTCCCTCTTGGGCTGGCTCTGTTCAGTGACTATGGCTTTCCTTGGCAGACATTCTATGCTCCTGGCATCTCTTTCTTCCCAGGGCTTCCACTGAAGTTTTGGCTTCACTCTTGTAGCCTCACATATCACTCTTTCTGACAGCCCACAGGGATGCCAACTCTGCCACCAACTGCCTGGCCTCCTAGGCTTTCCTTTCAAATCTGAACAGAAGTCTCAAGACCCTAAACTCTTGCATTTTGCATGCCTGCAAAACCAACATCAGGTGGACTATGCCAAGTTTTGTCACCAGCTCCAACAATAGCCAGGAATTTGAACCATGGCTGCAGTGGCCTCTGAGTGCCTGCATGACCAAACCTATGGATACATTTCAGTGGGTGGCCTTGTGCAAGTAGGGAGCCCTAAAGGCGCTCTCTTCTTAAAGGAAGGGAGCTGGGATTTAGCTCAGTTGGTAGAGTACTGCGCTGCAGTCTCTGAAGTCCCAGTTCAATTCCCAGCACCGCAAAAATGGGAGAAGGACCTGGCAATCCATTCCCAAGGCAATCCCAAAACAGTCAGCCATTGAAAACCCTATGAGGGTTGTTATGAGTCGGATACCGACTCCATGGTACCTAACCTAATCTTAAAGGAAAGTCTTTCAAATAAGTTTACTCTTTCATACCTTTTACCCTATGATGGGTGGGGTTTGACCAATCCCTGAGATGCCCTCAGAACATCTTTTCCATTGAAAACCCTATGAGGGTCGCTATGAGTCGGATACCGACTCGACGGCACCTAACAACAACAACAACATCATCCTGATACTAAACACTTAGATTCTCTTTAATGTCTTCAGAAACCACGTGTCCTTAACTTCAACTTTATAGTGGCATTTCTGGCTGAAATGTAAGATTTTTCAAATTTTTCTGCTTTGCTCTTTGCTTCCAACTCTTTTTTTCCCTTTATTTGTAAATGTTGGTGGGATACAGAATAATAAGACTTTTCCTGTTCCCATTATGCAAGTATTTACATCACTTTTGGTTATGTTTTCATCAACTTACATATTTTACAGAACCATTTGATTAATATGTAATAAAAATTAAGTGGAGTCATGGGTTATATTCTCATTGATTTTTTCCTTCCTCTATTTTTCCCATGTATTCATATAGTTGCATAATATATTTTAAAATTACCCCCTCCCTTTTTTCCCTCTACATTATTTCCCCTCCCCTTCCTCCCTTCCACAACTTCCACTCCTCCCCCCACTATTGGGTTTTTGTGTTAACATCTGTGCAGCCTCTTGGTTTTCAGCTGCTATATCATAAGTTAAATTTCTGCCTTGAGGAAGGTCATTTCAAATACTTAACTTGGATTCTTGGTATTTCCCCACCTTATAATCTATTATCCCATCTGGCCCCAGGCTCACTCCCTTTGGACATAATCTGATTTTAAAATGGCATAGTCAGAGGTGGCTGTGTTTGTGGCACCCCCCAGAACCACTCCCCTAATGTCTGCCTCAAGTGTAAAATTCCACTCTACCCCCTTATAAAAAGCCATCTTGCTGTACCTTGCTGTTGCTCTCATTTCCAGAGGCAGCCACTCTGTTCTTCTGCTTATTAAAATCTCTCGTGCAAGTTCTTGAGTGTGGAGTGGTCTTTGGAGGACACTTTTACCCACTATTCCCCTCCCCCTCTACTCTGTTTATATTTTCCCTTCTTTGATAAGTGTGATTTTTCATTTTATATATCTATATATGTATAGTTTTTTTTCCTTCAAGTTAGATTTAGCTTCCACATATGAGTGAGAACATATGGTATTTCTTTTTTTGAGACTGGTTCATTTACTTAAGATAGTCTCCATTTTGATCCATTTTTTTCTACAAAGGACATTATTTCATTCTTTTTTGTTGCTGAGTAATAATCCATTCTGTATATATGCCATAATTTTTCAATCTACTCCTCTCTTGATAGACATCATCATCGATTCCATACCCTTGAGATTGTGAAGAGTGCTGCATTAAATATGGAAGTGTAGGTATCCCTATGGTATGAAGACTTATATTCCTTTGGGTATATTCCCAGGAGTGATATAGTATATAGCTGGGTTGTAAGGCAGTTCTATTCTTAGTTTTCTAAATTATCTCCATATTGATTTCCAAGCTGGTTGAACCAATTTACAGTTTCACCAGCAGTGTAAAAGGGTTTGTTTTGCTCCACAACCACATCAGCATTTGTTATTGTTTTGTTAATCTTGG
The DNA here is from genome assembly GCA_007922755.1 of Pedetes capensis. NCBI lineage: Eukaryota > Metazoa > Chordata > Mammalia > Rodentia > Pedetidae > Pedetes > Pedetes capensis. Next base: position 29,209 of record VMDO01019672.1, read on the forward strand.
CCATTCTTACTGGATTGGGATGGAATCTGTGTTGTTTTGATTTACATTTCCATAATGGATAAGTCAGTAGTGTAATTGAACAGACAGTTCTCAATTGAGGAAGTATGAATGGCCAATAAACACATGAAAAAATGCTCTGATTATTGATATTAACCTGGCTAAAAGCAGATAGGAATAAGTATAATACAGCCTGAATGCTGGCCTGCCTTGGAATTTCCTCTTCCAGATTAAATAGCTCATCACCTTTAAACGCAGCTTCCCAAAAAGTCTCAAGATACAAACAAAATGTGGAAAATTTCTTTGCCAGAACATGTCACAAATGGCCTGTAGTCCAGTTCCCAATAGAGCCCTTGTTTCCACCTGAAATCTCATGAGCATAGTCTTTGCTGTATGCATTTCTATCAGCATTCTGGTCTTCTGATCTCCACCAAAATTGCTCATTAAACTGGCCTTGTACCATTCTAGGGTTTCTCCAGCCTACCTGCATAATCCTTCCAAATTCCTTCCAGAAGCCAATCCCAAAGACTTAAGAACCACATGGTCAGGTTTAGTCATAACTACAACCCCACTTCTCTTGTACTAATTTTATGTGTTAGCTAGCTTTTCTGTAGTTGTAACCAAATACCTGAAAGTAACAATTTAAATGAGGAAGGATTTATTTCAGCTCAAGATTTCAGAAAGCTCAAACTATAGTTGCTTTGCTCCATGTTTCTGGCCCTGTGCTGAAGCAGTACATTATGCTGGTGAAGCCTGTGGCACAGAATGTTCATGTCATGGCAGCCAGGAAGCAGAGAGAGCAACAGAGAGAGACCTAGGACAAGACATAGCCCCCAAGAATGCACCCTAAGTGAGCTACTTCCTCCAGCCAGACCCCACTGCCTAAAGTATCCTGAACCTCCCAAATTAGCACCACCAGCTGGGAGTCAACCCTTTAATACATGAGGCTTTGGAGGGGGGGAAATGACATCCAAATCAAAACATTCTGCCAAAAGAATTGGGAACAAAAAGCAGAGTGGAAAGATTTGAAAATTGTGCAATTTGCCTAGAAAAGCCAGTGTAAAATTGAGGCTAAAGATGGCATGGTTTTTAAAGAGACTGGCACTATTAAAAAGAAGCTAAATACTAAGCATAAGGACAATAGGAAAAATACTTTTAGTGCACCTCAGGAATTGGTCTTACCCAACCCATCACTGGCTCCAGGGTATGAAAGATTAGAATCATTTGAAAGAATTTTCCTTAAGAATAGAATCCCTCAAATACACCCTACTCTCATAGGTCCTACTAGGAAGTTGTTTTCTCAGGATTCATTTCAACAGGCTCAGATTCTCAGACACACAGAAGTCAATGTGACCATGTTCCAAGGGGGTCCAACCACTGCTAGAACCAGTAGCTGACCTTGGCATTGTCCATAGGGTGCTGATTTTGCAGACATGTAGAATGCAAGAGTAATGGGGTCATAGAGACTTCCACTCAGATTTCAGTAAAAAGCCTGAGATGCCTGGCAATGTGTAGGAGGTTTAAAGTCTCTGTAGGAAGCCCCTGAGAGAGCAATGGGTGAAGCTATGAGGGAAAATCCTAATCTACAATGAAGACTCCAGGATGTAGCAGATGCCAGGAATGTCTGCCAAGAAAAGCTATAGGCAACAAGTGGAGCCACCACAGAAAAATGCCATGTTGCAAATCTCAAGGCCTTCCCAAGCCCATTGGAGCCCATATCATGATACAATGTGCTCCAGATGCTGAACATGGAGCTAAAGAATTTAGTATTTGCACTGCTTGGTTTTGGTCTTGCTTTGGTACAATCCTTTCTTGCTGTTTGTTGTTGTTGTTAGATGTCATTAAGTCAGGTCCAACTCATAACCTACCTATGTATAACAGAACAAAACACTACCCAACACTATGCCATACACACAATCTTCTGATTAATGTTTGAGCCCATTGTTGCAGCCACTGTGTTTCTTCTCATTTTGAGTGGTGCCACATAGCAAGTCGAGGTTCCAGAGACTCTACTCCATTCCTATAATTAAGATTGACTCTTCTTTGAGGAAGGAACTCTACTTTGAGTAATGCCATCCATCAGGGGGGCTCATTTTCCAGCATTATATTTGACAGTGCTTCTCTGCTTTTCATAGAGTTTCCAATGGCTAATTATTACAAGAGTGGGCCTCTGAGTGTCTGTAATCTGTCTTAATCTGATAGCTCAGCTCAAATCCATCCACCATAGGTGACCCTGCTAACATCTGAAATATCAGTGGCATACCTTTCAGCATCATAGAAACACACAAACCCTCACAGCACAAGCTGAAAGACATGGGGATATTTTGGAAGCATGTAATTTGATGTAGATTTGATAGAGGTTCACATCTAAGAGTCTGAGACTCAGAGGAGACTTTTAACTTGGACTTTTGAACAATGCTGGAAGTATTAAAACTATGAGATATAGGCTAAATGTATTTTTCATTATGAAAAGGATATGAGCCTTTACTCATCAAGAGATGAATGTTGTGGTTTGGATATGAAGTGTCCCCCTGAAAAGCGCATGTATTGAAGGATTATTCCTTAGATAATCATGCTATTTTGGGAGGTTCTGGAAACTTTAGGAAATCAGACTTAGCTAGAGGAAGTGGATCACAAGGCACTGTCCTGTGGGGATGTATCTTGCCCCAGTTCTTTCTCTGTCACTCTCTCTTCTTCTTAGTTGACATGAGGTGAACCCCCTCCTGCTGCCATGATGTATGACTTCAGTATAGGCCCTGAATCGTGAAGCCAAGTGGCCATGGACTGAACCCACTGAAACCATGAGCCAAAATAAAACCTTCTTCCTTTAAATCATTTCTCTTGGATATTTGGTCATAGGAGTAACAACAACTAAGGACCTAACTAATGAAAAAACCAATGATGATCTAAATCTAGAATGCAAATTAAATTAACTAAATTGAACTAGCTTAGTTAAACTAAACGAGTATTTTCACTGAGAATTGAGAAGACAAAAAAGAGAGAAAGTGAATTTCTGTCAATTCTCAATACATAAGAGAAGTTATCCAACATACTATTAGGCGAAAATCTGGAATTGATCAAATCAAAACTAAAGTGAAACAAATTCATTGAAAAAGATTAATAACATAAAAACAGAAAATCATATATTAATGTCACTAGAAAAGCCAAAACAAAACTTATCTAATAGATATAATAGAATTTTAATTAAAAATTAATTTTAACAAGTACATTAAATTTATACATGTTTGTGGAGTACCATGTGGTATTTTGATACATGTATTCATTGTGTAATGTTCAAACTGAGGTATCCCCATACATATTCTCAAACATTTATGATTTCGGAGAATATTCAAAATCTATTCTTCTACCTTTTAAAACATTTAGTACATTGTCACTAGAATATTAATTAAAGATTTCTGTGTGATGAAAATGTAAGTATTTATACATAACAATAGACAATGAAAAATATGTAGAACAACCCATGCTAAAACTGAAGGGGTAAAAAAGCCTTACTTCTCTTTTCTTCTTAAAAAATCATTAAAAACAACAACAAAGAATATAAAGTAGGGGAAAATATTTCTTCAGTGATATAAAAGGAGAGCCACAACCCCAAACCTCAAACCAATGCATATACTTGCCAACACTGAAACCCAGACTCAGAGGATGAACGTGCTGAGAGTTGATATTGGTTGCCTTAAAACATAGCCAAGTACATATTTTCCAAAAGTTAGAATTACCTTAGTGCAAGACAACACAACTGGAGTTTGATTAGAGGGATTAAAGCTAACTTTGTATTGGTCACAGGTTTTTTGTGGGATGTCCAGAAAGAAACTCACTTCAGAATAAGAAGGTAGGGAAACTAAGAGAAAAAAATCAAAGCTATAGTAATTTCTTTTATTTAGGATTTAGTTTCCAAGCTCAGATGGACTACAGAGAGTGAATAAAAAGGAAAGGAGCCAGACCACAGAATAGAGTAGCTAGGGCTGAATGAAAATTGCTGTGAGATTCATGTCTCTCTTAAGGAGCAAAAGTAGAGGAAAGTTGGGTGTTTAGGATAAAAAAATGTGGTAAGATTACAAAGAAAATAAAATAGCATGTGTGGTCTTCATTCCCAACTGCCCCTCTTTTCACTATATTTTGCTGGGAGTCAATGCTTATTTAAATATAAGTTTTAATTAGGAATAAACCAAGTATATTTCTATGAATAAAACTGTCAATATAAAAATAATAGACACAAAATCAAAAGACAAATATCATATGCCTGTAGAGAAATCACTTCACCAAAATAATCACAAAATAATGTAAGTTAACATCATCTTTTCTTAAGAAGTAAAGAAATGAGAGATAAATTCTGTGAGAGCAAAAGCAAGTCATAGACTTGTTGTCGTTGTTAGGTGCTGTTGAGTCAGTGTTCAACTCATAGTGACCCCATGTACAACAATCGAAACACTACTGTCAGTGCTTCTCTGCTATTCATAGAGTTTTCAATGGCACACTGTTTTTTAGGAGTGGGTTGCTGGTTCCTTCTCTCAAGCCTACAGCACCTGGTGTTCCCAGGTAGTCTCCCATTCAAGTGCTAACCAGGCTGACCCTGTTTAGCTCCTGAGATCTGATACCACAGTAGTATGGCTGCAGGCAAGTCATAGACTAGTACAATGGAAATCTCAAGAGCAGAGCATGAGGAAGAAGTGGAATTGAATTAAAAGTATTAAAGATACCATCAAAACAAAAGACAACAACATTATTGAAAAGAGCATTAGAAACATGTGGATAGGTTTGAGCCAAAACATGTAACAAAAGTAAAATAACAAATAATTAAAAAGTACTATGAAACATTTAAAATGTGGTAATAAAGGACATCTGGGCCACACATGATTGGTGGTTTTGAAGACAATAGACTGCATAGAATAAAAGCTCCATTCTAATGTATAATAGGAGAAAACTTTGAATGAAAAAATAATAAAGCCTGGAATCTAGATTTTATGAAACATGATATTAACCAGAGAAAACTGGTACAGAATAATAGGCATTAGACATGTCTTGTGGGTTGAACGTCACTTCCAGTTGGTGTCCAGACAGAAAGAAGCAAGCTAGTGAACAATGACTACAAAACTTTGACAGATATGAAATATGATCCCAGAGTTTTATCTGGATAAACCATCTTCATGTATAATGTCAGCAGATAGATGATCGTAAGTGCCAAAGAACTTCAACAAATTTAACACCAAACACAAAAAACAAAGAAACAAAATTATTTCATGAGAGCCAATTTATATGTGAATCAAAATAAAGATCTCAGGGCTATAAAAACTACCTTGAGGTGTTAGGAAAAGAAACTTGTGAGGAGTACTGAATTCTTTTGAATATAAAGATGAAATCAGCTAGCAATTATTGGCTTAGAATGGAAGTATAAATATAGCTATAATAATAATACAAATGAAGAAATAAGAAAAATAAGAGACACATAAACATTCATTTTACCATCTTTACTAACAGGGAGTAAATAGAAAATGTACTAATTGAAATGTAATTTTAAAAATCCTCAATAATTCCAATAATCTAGGTCCTATGTCAAGAGTCTGTGGGAATTTCATTTTGCTATTTTTACGTATTATCTGTGAGTTTCAAATTCTTCAAAATAAAACATGAGCTAATATTAAAAGTAATGTATAGCTTGAATAAAAGCTCAATTACTTCAAATTTTATTTTTAATCTTAACTTTAGAAGGATATTTTTTTAAATGATATCATTTTGGTGAAGAAATGAACAGGAGCAAGAAATTAAATCAATAATCCCATTGTAATAGCTCCTAAAAACAAAATACCTAGGAAGTTATCTAAAGATCCTAGGACCTTTTTAATCATCATTTTAAAACACTAAAGAAAGAAATTGAAGAATGTATTAGAAGATGGAGAAATATCCCTTGTTTATGTGTTAGGAGAATCAATATTGTTAAAATGGATATTCTTCTAAAAGCACTCTACAAATTCAATGCAATGCCTATTAAAAGCCCAGCTAAGGACTTTGCAGAAATTGATAAAATCCAAAAATTATTTGGAAACATAAATGATCTTGAGTAGTCAGAACAATTCTAACTAGTAAAACCAGTGCAGGAAGTATCACAATACCTGATTTTAATTTATAATACAGAGCCATAATAATAAAAACTGCTTTGTACTGGCACAAAATAAGACACAAAGGTCAATAGAATAGAATAGAAGATACAAATATAAGCTAACACACCTACAACAAATTGATTTTGATAAAGGTGCCCAGGGCATAAAGTGGAAAAAAATATAGTCTCTTTAGTAAATGGTGTTGGGTAAACTGATTCCTTTCCAGAAGAAGGAAGATTGGTCCATACCTTTCACACTGTACTAAAATCAACTCAAGATGGATCAGAGATTGCAACCTAAAACTGGTCACTTGGAAACGACTGGAAAAGAAAGTAGGTAGTAGATTTCAGCATGTGGGTATAGATAAGTTTTTTCTTAATGTAACTCCAGTAGTCCAGGAAATAGTTCCAAGAATTAATAAGTGAGATTACATAAAATTGAAGAGATTCTGCACTACAAAAGATACAATTAATAGGGAGAAGACTGAACTTACAGAATGGGAGAAATTCATTGCAATCTATACATCTGACAGAGGTTTAATGTTGAGGCTATACAAGGAATTAAAAAAATTAAACACCAAAAACAAGCAATCCAATTAATAAATGGGCAAAGGAGTGGAGCAGCCAATTTTATTCATTCATTCATTTATTTATTTATTTATTTATTTTTATTTATTTTTGCGGTACTGTAGGTTAAACTCAGGGCTTCATGCTTGCATGCTTTGCAAGCACTGGACCACTAAGCTGCACCCTAGGCCCCCTCCCCCCACTTTTTCTTTTTGAGACAGAGTCTTGCTAAATTATGTAGACTTCCTCTGGTCTTGAACTTGCGATCCTCCTGCCTCTGTCTCCCAAGTTGCTGGGATTACAGGCATGCACCACCGCTCCCGGCTTTGAACAGACAATTTTCAAAAGAAGAGAATGGCCAATAAATATATGGAAAAATGTTCAATTTCCTTAGCTATTAGTGAAATGCAAATCAAAACTATAGTCTGATTTTATCTCACTCCTATTATGATACCTAACATAATATCAACAGGTATTAGCCAGGATGTGTGGGGGGGACTCTTTTACACTGTTAGTGGGATTGTAAATTGGTGCAATCACTATGAAAAGTAGTATGAAAGTTACTTGGAAATTTAAAAATTAAACTACCATTTGATCCTGCAATTCCACTTTTAGATATATACCCTAAGGAAGCTAAGTTTTTATACCATAAGGACACTTGCACTTCCATGTTTATTGTACCACTGTAGCACTCTGCACAATGCCAAGGTTATGGAGTCAATCTATATGTACTTCAACAGAAAAATGTATCAGAAAATGTCATATATCTCTTTATATAGATATAGATATAAATATAGAGATATATGAATAATGGAATACTTGTTAGGTGCCATTGAGTTGGGTCTGGTCCATAATGACCCTCATAGGATTTTCAATGGATGATTATTTTGGGATTGCTACTAGAATGGATTGCTGCATCCTTCTCCTATCCATGGAATACTATGCAGCCTTAAACAGAATGATACTATGGCATTTGTAGCTAAATTGATGGACTTGGAGATAACCATCTGAAGTGAAACAACTTTGTCTTAGAAAGAGAAATATAGGGTATTTCCTCTTATGTGAGGAAGCTAAATGTGAAAGTTACTTTTTTTTTTGTTATTCTGTGAGATTTTGTACATCTTTGTTGTTTATATTATCACTGTATCTTTATTTATTTCCTGGTGAAAAAAATTTTTTAAAGATTAGAACTCTTTACTTTTAGAAGCCGCCACATGTCTGTCTGTGAGGAGTTGCTTGTTGCTGTGATGATGAAAGCTATGTCACTAGCATTTCAGACTCCAGCAGGGCTACCCATGGTGGACAGGTTTCAGCTGAGTTTCCAGACTAAGACAGACTAGGGAGAAGGACCTGGTAGGCCACTCCTGAAACAATTAGTTATTGAAAACTCTATGAATAGTAGAGAAACATTGTCAAATATAGTGCCAGAAAATGAGCCCCCTAGGTTGGAAAGCATTCAAGAAATGACTGAGGAAAAGTTGCCCCCTCAGATTAGAGCTGACCTTAATGATGGGTTGAAGTAAAGCCCCTGGAACCTCCTTTTGCTGATGTGGCCTCACTAAAAATGAGAAGCATATTGACTTTAACAATGGGCTCAAACATAAAAAGATCATGTTCATGGAACAGTGTTGGTTAGTGTTTTGTCCTGTTGTACATGGGGTTACTAAGAGACACATCCAACTTGGGGGCACCTAGCAACAACAAGTTCTAGTACAGACTTGTACTCACATTTTAAATTTGTATTGTGAGCTTAAGCTCCATATTCTGTTTTCTCGGCATATTGATCTATTTTCTCCTTTGGGATAAGAATCACTCTGTTTTAATTATTTCTGTTTGTTTTCCTTGATAGCTCTGGTGTTGATCATACTGACTGGCATGCAATATGTGTTCAACTCATCCTTATTGGCTTATATTAAATTTATCATATTTATAAAGAAACATGCCCTCCAAAAAAAGATTGGGATGATTTTTAAAATATCCTTCTCTCATTCTCGGAAAGTATATTTTAAATATTAAATAATGAATAAACCAAAGAATATACATAAAAAGCACATAATTATAAGAGAAAATTAGAATGAATAATATCTTCTTTAAACTTTGAAAAGTACATGATTTGAAAATGTCTTTGTTAAAGTTGTTAGAGATTCAACTGCTACAGAGCATATTTTCCTTTAAACTTGTCACAAAAATCACTTGTATAAAATATCATTTGCTTAAAAATGAAATTAAAATGATAAACATTACATATTCAAAGCCAGGGGCAGTGGCACAGATCTGTAATCCCACTACTTGGTAGGCTTAGGCAGAAGGATCATGAATTTGAGGACAGTTTGGACTATATAACAAGACTCTATCTCAAAACAAAATAAAGCAAATCAAAAGATTTGATATGACAACAAAAAATCCAAGGAAAACTATCATAAACATGGCAGGAAATGTGTTTAATTAACAGAAAAATGTTATCATATTTTAAAGAAAATATACATTTGCTTACAAAGAACCTAGGGTATGAGTAGAAAGTATTAGAAGCAAAACAAGGAAACTAATCATGAAAAACATTATAAGTGCTAGAATACTTAAGAATATGAAGATGAAAATAATGACAAAGTATTTTTGATTTTGAAATTTGGTATGTCTTAAAAATGAGAATTAGCAAGTTTTAAGAGTGAAGATAGAAAGACAACCATTAATGCTTTCTGACCAGTTTGAAAATTTGAACAATGATATAGAAATTTTTTCCAGTATAATAAATTCTTTTGAATATATTCTTTATTACAATGTTTCCAAAAATGTGACTTCTAGATATTTCTCCTCAGAAGACATTCAAACAATGGTGTGAATTTGCTTGTGTCATAGTATAACACAATGGTACCAAGATGGTCTTCAGAGAAAGATTGAATGAATTAAAATCTTATTTCTGATGCTTATTATCTGTGTGACCTTAACCTCTCTGCTTCTTAGTTACTCATCTGTAAAATAAGAATAATTATAGTCTTAGAGTTGCTGTGATATTAAATGATATAAAATGTGATTGGAACAATGTTGGGCTAGTTAGTGTTAGCTATTTTTATTATATCCAAACATCCCATAATACTTATATTTATAATAGCAGACACTATAACCAATTTAAATACCTAAAATTACTGGTAGGATTAAGTGAATCACAATCCAGATATAGAACTATGAAATCACTATAAGATGATCTTTTTTGATCTGAGAAAATATGTTCATCTATATTTAATGCTAAGGGATTTATTAAGGCAGATT
>VMDO01019673.1:0-39158 GCA_007922755.1 Pedetes capensis
GTAAAAGCCATAATTTAGAATTTTCATATTTGAACATATGTATATGCACATATTCACCTCAAGAAAGAAAAATCTTTCATATTCACATGTTATCTCTGAATATTAAAACTGTTTTATTTATTTAATATCTATTCTTTCTTCTCCTTAAAAGCATTCTACAACTGAAGTTTGTTTTTAAAAAACCCTTAATTTCTTAATTCAATCCCAATAGTAATATTAGTTCCTAAATATGCTAAGTAAATACTTCTAACCCATAAAATAGCTGTCCCCAAGAGGGCTCAATGTATATATGATCCTCTTTTATTTCCTGTTTGAGTGGAAGAGGAACCATTGAGAATGAAATCCAAAGATCAAACTTTCTATGTTTCATTTAATAGCAGGTAGTCATAGAGAACAGAGCGGCGTTTAGCGTACTGTGTTCAAACTAGAAGATTCTGGCTAATGCTTCCTCCCCAGATTTGGAGAGCAGCTGGGGAAACTTATAAAATAAAGCTAGAATATCAGCCCTGGCTGGAAGCCAATGCTGAGAAGCTGTGCACCCAGAAGGCTAATTCTGTCTGGGTTGAAATTCACTGATAATGGATTATGCTTTAAGTCTAACCTGAAGTGCTGATGTTTTACCCTAGTACAAACTGTGGGATATTTAAAGAAAAAAAAATACATTTTCTGAGTAGAGCAAATTTTTAACATTAAAAAAGATTTCTTCTTTATTAAATGTTACTCAAATGAAAAATGTAAACAAGGCTAACAGAAACTCCTATAAAATACAGTATGTACTCAGGAGAAGAAAGAGAAAGATGAGATGCATCATCCAACAATCACCGTGGAGATGACAGAGGGATCAGAAGTGCCACAAATGAACAAATGCCAAAACAAAGAAATGTGAAGGTTCTATCAGAGCCACTGCTCTAGCAAAATTTATAGTGAAAGTAGACATGCCTAATACTTTTTTAGTATTGTGAACGTAGAAAACAAAAGGGAAGGTAAACTCTCATTCATTATGTATTCTAAATAACTAGGCAGAAGAAAAGCTGTTGTCTGTTGATTTAAGTTTGCAAAGTGAGAGAAATGGATAAAGTGTCAGACACAAGGCCACTGCCTTCAGCCACCATGCTATCACAGTCTGCCAATCTTTTCCTTAACACTTGAAGAAACTTTCAGCTATGCTGCTATACACTGTAAAATGCAGTCTTCTTTTTGGTTATTTTCAGCAGTCATCAGCAGTTAGAGGTGTCAATGCAGAACTTACATACATACAGTCCTATTTCCAAGGTGTCTTGATCTCAGTTTTCTAAGGAATGTTATCACATTCTAGAGTTGACAAACCTAAAATTTCTTTTTGAAATAATATTGAATTGATAACATGTTTCTCCCAAACCCCAAATAGTCTGATAATGAATTTCAAATTTGTCAATGCCTCTGGAATTTCCAGACAAATAGATTATTTTTGAAAGGTGAATAGCAACTTACTCTTCCTTCCCATTGGTGAAAATGTGTGCAGGTATAAAGTCGGTGCATTCAATTCCTTTGCCTTGTTATGATTTGTTATATTTGTGAGTACCCATCTAATTCAGGTCATGAAATGGATCATAACCAAATAACCAAATAATGGCAAACTTAATAATAGCTCTCAAGTGACATTGAAGTAATTTAAATCTATACAATGCCTTAGAAACCCCTTCTCAAGGGAGATAAAATACTTTGTGAACACTGAACAAATAATTGGTGATTAATTATGTGAAACTAAGGAAGGATCTGAGAAAACATGAAGAAGTAAAGTGGTTATGATTGAGTGCTTGAGAACATAACTTGATGGACTCAGAGTATTTGGGAAAACACAACTGTAACACTACTAGATTGTAGAATTAAAACTTTTATACCTAACCCTATTTTTACTGTCCTTAAAAATTGTTGTTGTAGATATTTGAAAAATTCAATAAAGAAAACAACTTTTAGCAAACTAATACACACATACACAAAAGCACAAAATCTTCTTCTTCCTAAAATAGAATTTGCCTAATTTGGACATTTCATCATGAATTGAACTTGTGTAGTCCTCTAAAATATTTAACCTCCTCATTAAAAGTCTTACAGATTTAAAGTCTTAAAGCACCCCCCCACCCCCCACACACATACGTTTGTGGTGCTGTTATCAAACCCAGGGCCTTGTTCATGTTAAGCAAGCACTCTACCACTGAGCTTCAGACCCAGCCCTCACTAAACGTGATTAATGGTATATATCTTCAACTATACTTATGTGAAAGTTGAAAATTGCCTGGGCAGGTTTAGAATGTTCATACAAAAAGTAAATGTAGAAATGCTTCCTTAATCTCTTTACTCACTCCTTTCTGCCCACTCCTTTTCATTCTTTCTCCCTCTCTCCTCCTTCTTTCTCCTTTTTCCCCATTATTTCTCTTTGTATTCAATTTTCTCTCTCTCCTTTCTTCTCTTTCCTCCTCCTTTTCTTCCTTCTTCCTTCTGTCCTTCCTTTCTTCTATTTATTTTTGCCACTTCAACTTTAATGTTCTTTAGCACAGGTTGAGATCAACCCATTAATTCTTAGTACAACAGCAATTATTATTATGGCCTGCTTTGAACACAGAATAAGTGGGGAAGATACATGGGGAAAGTCGGTTAAAGTACACTAAACAAAAACAATAAAGTGAGAAATTCATAATAGAAAAGTAGTGATGTCACCCTGAGGATACTGTTTTCCCCCTTATGAATTCAAATTTAATTGATCAAATTCTTTATGTAGAGTCCTTGGCTCCCTTTCTCTAGCTTCCTCTTTCCTTATCAGTGGCATCTTTTCTATGCATCAAATGGGGCACAGATATAAACATAAAATAATAATAAATGTAAATAATACTATACTTTAATCCCACATAAATCATTTTTATATTTAGTTGTTTAAACATGGCAATATTCATATGTAGCCCAAAGGCCAACTGCCATGCTAATGGAAGAAAAAGTAAGAAGAGAAAGCTATTTTGCACATTTAGATACTTTGGCTTGACTCCATTCCTGAATCAGAAATTCAATTGTAGACTGCTGATCCATAGAATTTGTCATATTTCATCAGACACCTCAAAAAAGTTCTTCTTGATGCACTGAATAGTCTTTCACACTTACAAAAAAATCATTTAAGCCTCAGAAGTAAATATAGCAACACTAAAGATTAATACAAGGAAAGGAAACAGATGCAGTGATGTATATGCTCCTGCAAATGCATATAGAAGTCATAATTCTATTCATTACTCTAAAGTGCAAATGAATAATTAGAACCAGAATTTAAATTTGATTTCTGAACCAATCTTTCACTAATGTTTCACTAATGTCCATCCAATTGAGTTTTGACATATTATAATAAGTAAAATAAAACATAGCCAATCATTTATAAAATGCACTTACTAATTCATTTGAAGTGTCATGGTTCTTGATATCTCAGTTTATAATGAACCTTTTCTTGGAATAAGGCATTTTCTTAATAGCCACAGAAATGACGTTAAAATTGATCAATTGAAGTTAAACTCAATTTAGTACTCTACTTCTCTGTCTTGACATGCTTTTCACTTTCAACAGAGAAAACAGCTTTTGATTTTTGCTCAATGATATTTATAAGGATCATGATAATAAGTGTTATTTTCTTTTATTTTTAATATGTGCCAGACAATATTCAAGGTTCTAGGGCAAATAAAACAGCTCTAAGGAGGCTTATATTCTGGTGAGAGAAAACAGGTAATAAATAAATAAATGCACTACAGTTTTGGTTATGAGTACTCTGAAGATAAGTAAATCAAGATGGTGGGTCAAAAGTGTAACTGAAAGCTATAGTGCTGGGTAGGGAATGCTTTTCTGATAAATCGTCACTCAGAAAATCTATTTTAAAGTTACACATCAAGTTCAGCAATGTTATCATCTTATCCCATGGAAAACGTGATAAGGACTAGCAATTATTTTTGGTTTTACAATATGCAAGCTAACAGGTTGAAATTTGGCTCTCCTTTGTGAATATTTTTCCTAGTTTCAGGAAGTTGTTTGGTAAAGTTTAGGACATGGAACATTGGTGTTACTTTTCTTGGAGAGTAGAAAAACCAATCTGTTTTTGAAATTCTCAATTTTATTTCCTTTTCTTTTTTTTGCAGTTCTACATATTTAAAAAGTAGTATGAGAGTAAATTTATTCAAACCATTTTACTTTTTCTTTCTTATATCCTAAAAGTCAATATTATTGAAACTTAAGCAACAGCGAGCTGACTTCCTATTTCATTCTTACACATTGATAGGGGTAGGAGTCAGTATTCTAAGAGATCATTCAGTTGGGTGGAACGGTGGCTCTAACAGTATAAATTTTAGAAAGATAAATGTAATTGTTGAATACACACATTCTTATTGTTGTTAGGTGTCATCAAGCTGGGTCCACGTCACATCAGCCTTCAAAGGGTTTTCAATGGCTGATTGTTTCTGGATTGCCTTGAGAACAGATTGCCACATCCTTCTTCCATTCTTGCAGTGTTGGGGATCAAACTCTGATCCTCGGAGAGTGTGAAGCAGCACTCTACCAACTCAGCTAAACCCCAGCTGGAATGAATATATCACCATGAATATTTCAACCATTATAAAAGTACTTTGAACTCAATAAATAGCAAAAGTCTGATAAGGCTAATATGATACTAATAGGAACTCAGAGTTCATTTATAGAATCATCCTGTCAGCATAAAAGAAACAGTTGTCAGCGATAGTGCTTACCACAGATCTGATATGATTTGGCCAATTTGTCAACTTCAGATTCCTGATTCTTCATATTTACAGCTATCTTTTCTAACTGTCCTCTCTCCCAGGATGGACCACATGTCCCTCTTCTACCACACTTAGTTCTATCACAGAGCTTATTACATCTTGGTGTTATTGCCGTGTGTGTCAAGCCCCCTTCCTGTTTAAGGCTTTTGATTGGCAGGAGGGCTGAGGAGTACTTAGCCAATAGTAAAGAGATACCTGGCGTTTGAATATTGTAAAATATGAGGTGACACCTGAGAACCATACTGTGTGAGCAACAGTTGAAGAAACAATGATATTTAAAGAAGAAAATAAGAGACTATGTAGGAACAGTATAGTTAGATATTAGAGGATTTATTTTTATGAAAAAGGAATATATGATGTGTTCTGTGATAATAGCAAACCGACATATGAAGGATATTGGGAAGTTGTTTCCATGCAGTATCAGGAAAAGCAATATTTTCTAAAAAGCAGTGAGATTCCAGTCAATCAAAGCAAGGATACTAGATTGGACTTGTACATGTCAGAAGACTTCTGAGGGTAGAACCTCCTCTGTCTTGCGTAAGAGATGAATGGTGACTTTCAAAGTTTCTTGCTGTTTTTCATATTGTGAAAATAAAATGTGAGGATTAAGGCTTCTGGGTGAACATTCTGCCCACCTGATCACAGCTCTAGCAGTTGGTCTAAAAACAAGTCAATAAAATGAAAGTAAGTAACAATGGGCAAAATTACATAGCAAGACAATGCTAATCAGGATGTGCCATAGTGTACAAATTTTTACATGGTATATAACTTCTTAAGGAAAATGAATACTAATAGATGTCTTGAGTAAGTGAGGGCTTTTTAAAAAAATTTAACCACATTGCTTTTACTATTTTTAAGCCATTTCAAGAACTAAAATATCTATAAATAAAAGCATGACTAATGATACTTCTGCTTTGTATGAACTTCTCTTTTCCACAGAGATTATTTGGCTTAATTATGAAGGATAAGCCTATTAGAGAAGAGTTACAGCTGTGTAAATACTTGTGAATTTGCTTAAAGATGAGATGGTGTCAAGAACTAGTACAGAGTGGTGGTAACATTAGAATCCACTAAATGTGGAGTGGAAGTCTAGATTTTCCCTTACTTGTGACATAACCTTGAAAAAGCTAATTAACCTTTCTGCACCTTAAGTTCTTGATCTGTGAATGGAGTAACAATGCCTACTTCTTAGAGTTGCTGCAAAATCTAAATGTGACAATAAATACCAAGTTCCTAGTACAAAGGTGGAAACATGAGGGACTTTAAATTGATAGAATAGAGTTTTAATTTGCATGCATCGCTACTCTGACTTTGTCCTGCAAGACATTTTGTATTGCCTTAAAGTAACCCCTGAGTGATGAAGATTGACTGTTTTCAATCCCTTCCCAAGTCTCTTCACTTGGATATCTAAATTCCCTTCACTGGGAAATCTAAACGTGATCTAAATTGCCTCTCTACACTGTCTCTACTGTATTTGTGATCATATATTTTAATACTAATAACTTTAAATCTAACATAAAGGATCAAACTTCATTGATGAAGAATTTAATCTAACTCATCATGTTGTGAAAATTAACCAAAATTCAACCATCTTGAGGAAAGCAGACCAGAGGGGAAAACTGTTAAGACAAAGGTTGTTAATTGTTTACTTTCTGACATGTTGGAGTAAGGAGGAACAAGGAATTTGAAGAAAACAAGAAGCCAAATTTTCCGAAACTGCATCTGGATTAAAAATATATATACAAATTTTTCTTAGTTGTTCTGATCTTCTAACCAATTGCTAATTCAAAGTTCACTCTGAAGTCTTTACCCTTATGTCTGTCATCACACAGTGAAAACACAAGGCACCCTCTTATCTACCATCTGTCTTCTACCCAAGCCACTAATCTCTTCCACAGAGGCATTGGGGAGATATATTGCACTGTGTTAGATGATAGGTTAGTAATACCTTCTAGGCTGATAATTAAAAGATACTAACAGTGTTCTGCCTGCAGCCCTACCACTGTGGCATCTGATCCAGTCAGATCTCAGAGCTAAGCAGGGTTGGGCCTGGTTAGTACTTGGATGGGAGATTGCTTGGGAACACCAGGTGCTGAAGGCTTGGGAGAAGGACCTGGAAACCCACTCTCCAAAATAAATCACCACTGAAAACCCTATGAATAGCAGAGAAGAGCCAACAATACTGTTTGGCTTGATGTACATAGTAGGGTCACTATGAATGGGATACCCACTTGACAGCACCTAACAACAACAATGGTGTTCTAAATTTCACCACAAATATATTGGTGTATTTTAATTTTTTTCTCATGGTTCCACATGTAAAACAAGATTACCTCTTCCTAGTCTTTTTTCTTCCTAAATATATTTTGAAGATGAACACAACGCATTTTAGAACCTTCCATTATTTTCTACCAAATAGACTTGGTAAGTGAATTATTTTGACACTGTGCCTATGTGTTCTTTAAAGCATTCATAATTGACATTTGTAATTATTTCAATCTCAGTCATCAAGTATTAAAACAGGAACATCTCAAGAAATGTTGTCCCTGACAAGTAGCAAAATGCCGGAAATCACTCTGAATCTTTTCTTATCAGTTTTTAGGATGTTTTCCTAACTTTGAGAACTGTGGAACCTGGATTTATTTGGGGTGATAGGGTGAAATTTTATACATGATATTTTTACATGTGACCATCCATATTATTTCCAATTGATAGTCAATCTGTTGTTTTATTTTGCAACATTTAAAAAGTTAAAATAACATAAAATATGAACCAATTAGATGAAAAGTAGCAGGCATGGCAGTGAAATGATAAGGAATTATCAAACTTTTATGTTGTGCAAATGAGGAATTCTCTGAAGTAATAGAATTAAGTACAACTATAAGACAAAACCGTAGTTAGAAAATAATCAACAGAAAAACTTGACAAAGTAAGCAACAGAAAAAATTGGTATTTATTATTTTAATGAGTTTATTTATAAGCCTGGTGCAAGGCAATGAAAATTCCATTTCTTGATATTTAGAGAACAAATACATAGCAATAGCAATGGAGGAAGAGATTTAGACTGTATCAGAAAAATGTAGGTTTGTATTATCTAGGTTACATTGGATTGGTCACTTCACTTCTCTTGGCATATTCTCTACATATTCATTCTTTGTGTTCTTTGAATAATTATTTTGATAATTGGAATTTATAGTTGGTTGCATACAAGATAAAGAATGTTCTTTTGGAGTTTATTTTCCATTACCAGAAGCTCAATATTAGTAGTACAAAATGTTACACAAATAATTTACTGATGATGAGACAAAAGAATGAAAAAAAATCTTTCTAGATCTTCACATGAACTTCATAATACACTCCAGTTAAATTGATCTAAATTTTCTCTGGCAATTTGTGCCTTGACTACCATATATTCTTCTACATAATAAAGTCTGTGGTAGAGAAGAGATTGCTGAAGTTAATTTTAAGAGAGAGTAATCTTTTGTTACTTTTGATGTAGGTAAATTCCATTTGTAATAAAGTTATAACTTACCTAAGTTCAGAAAGAGAATAAAGTATTGAAGATATAGCTTGTAGGAGGTGATGAATACTGTTGGATTTGTAAATACAACTATAAAAATATTAGTAGTATATTGAATTGACAAAACAAAAAGCCAATTAAAATAATTTCTATGTTCTGGCTTCATTTATTCATCTCTATTTCTTAGAGACTCCTTGACTATAAGAATACAAAGACCAAGTGATCATTTTATGTTTTGTGGATGACTATTTCCATGATTGTCTACTGAGATAATTTATAATGATGTGAATCGATATAATATATTAAAATGATTTTCAAAGAAAAATTAGTGAGCTAAACCAAAGCAATTATCAGTTGATGGCAGTAATCTTATTGGTGCTATCTATAAGCTGAAGTAACTTAAATGTATAGAGGAAAGCACAAAAGATGGATATTATAATTTAAGGGAAAAAATTGGTCATGTCATTCTCCTGCCTGGCCCTGGATCACTCTTGGTTTTTTCTTTTGTGTCAAGTCTCTCTTTTCGTTCTGCCTTCAAGAATCAAAATCTACTCATAATTCAATGCTTAAAATAATTTATTTGTTTTTGTTAGGTACCATTGAGTTGGGTCTGACTTATAACAATGCTATGTACAATAGAACAAAACATTCCCCAACACTGTGACATCCACAATCTCTTTTATGTTAAAGCCCCTTGTAGCCACTGTGTCAGCCCATCTAGTTGAAGGTCTTTCTTTTATTTTTGACCTGCCACTCTCCCAAACATGATGTCTTCCCAAGATTGGTTCCTCCTGATCATATGTCCAAAATATATCAGACACAATCTAGCCATCCTTGCTTCCAAAGAGCACTCTGGTTGCACTTCTTCTAAGATGGATCTTCTGGTTCTTTTGGCAGTCTATGATATAGTTAATATTTGTCTCCAGCATCATAATTCAAAAATAATGCAAAAGCATCAATTCTTCTGTCTCCCTTATTCAATGTCCAATTTTCAGAAATGTCATGGCTTGAGTCAGGTGCATCTTCATCTTCAAAGTGACATCTTTAATTTTCAACACTTTAAAGTCTTTTGCAATAGCTTTCCCAATGCAATGAATCTTTTGATTTCTTCATGGATGTTGATTGTAGAATCAAGTAAAATAAAACCTTGGAAAACCTCAATCTTTTCTTCACTTGTCAAGAAGTTGTATATTGACGCAATTGCAAGCACATTTTTTTTTCTTGTTGCTACATTATTGTTGCTGATAGGTGCCATCAAGTCATGTCCAACTCATAGCTACCCTCACAGGGTCTTCAGTGGCTGATTGTTTTCAGGATTGCCTTGGGAGTGGATTGCCACATCCTTCTCCCATTCTTGATGCAATAGTCTTCTCCAAGTCCTCTCCCAGGGACTAGAGTCCATGGAATGTCTCTTCTCCCTGAAATCTCATTTTCTGACAGCAAGTTCCCTATCCCTGGTAACTAGTAATTTGTTCATTTCTTTTTTCTTTTTACCTGTAGCTATTCTTAGCTTGCTCACCACTGCTTCTTCCTCAACTCACTTTAATCTTTTGTTTGACTGTACTACACCACTATACTGATTTTACTAAGACCACCAGTACTCTCTTAATTGACAAATTCCAGGTCAATTTTCAGTTGTATCTATTGACTCAAAAGCAGTGTGCAGTGCTTGACTAGAAGAGTTTATATCCCTTGCTTGCCATTTCCGTGGCTCTCTTCCACTAACCACATTCATGCAGTGCTGTTCCCCAAGGTCTCCATTGTGTGTGTCCATTGTCTTACTATACACACTGTTCTTAGTGCATTCATTCAATGTTGTGGCTTTTCCTACCCTATACCTTACAATTTCTGCACAGGCCTTAAGTTTACTTCTTGTATATTCAACAGCCTAGTTGATATTTTCTTTTAAATATCTCACAGGCATTTCAGAAATATTTCAATCTACTCGTTTTTCTCTTCATGTCTTCTGTGCTTTCATATAATGTTTTATCTTCCCTATTATTATCAAGAATAACTATGAAAGTTTAAATAAAAAGTTTATTGCAGCAAAAGATGCATCACCATTACTTCCCTGAAAATATACCCTTTGGCTTCAAACATACTTATCCTATCATTTTTTCCCTTTCTACAGCAGTTCTGAAAGTCCTCTTTCATGACTGTCTTCAGTTGTGCTACTGTGGCTGCCTCTATGTCCTGAACTGATTCAAAAAGTTTACTTTTCATGGCCATTTTGACTTTGTGGAAGAGCCAGAACTCTCATGGTGCCAGATCCAGTGAATAAGGTGGATGAGGACATATCATACTATTTTCATTTGACAGAAATTGCTATATCAGAAATTATATGTAACCTGGAATGTTGTCATGATGGAGGGAAACTGCCCATTTCTCAGGCTGTTTTCTATACAAATTGTTTCTTAAATTCTCTAATATACCCTTATAATATTCAGAGTCCACCATAGTGTTATTGTTGTTGTTAGGTGCTGTCGAGTCAGTATCTGACTCATAGCGACCCTCATAGGGTTTTCAATGGCTGTTTCAGAATTGCCTTGGGAGTGGATTGCCAGGTCCTTCTCCCATTTTTGCAGTGCCGGGAATTGAACTCGGGACCTCAGAGACTGACGTGCAGAGCTCTACCAACTGAGCTAAATCCCAGTATGTAAGAGTCCACTATAGTGTTAACTTGGTACAAACTCAGCTCAGACAATTCAGTCAAGGTCAAAGAAACACAACAAACCCTTGATGTCAGATCCTGATTGATATGCTGGTTTTTGACATAAGGAAATTGGGTAATTTTTGTTGAGAATTCTGAATGTTGGTCTCAGGATCATAGCTGTAGCTGAAAGCTATCACACACGGTTACTGTTTGATGTGCTGCCTCCCTTGTTGAAGATCCCTGGCTTTCTGTTGGATGACACTTGGCAGCAGCATTCACTGCATTTATCACATCTTCTATTCTATAGTATCCTAATTGCCTTTTTACTCAAATATGTCATTGGACAAACTTCCACTGTTTTTGAAAAGTAGAGACTATGGATGTCAGGTGGTAAGTGTGTCTGGCACTTGGTAAGCATTCAGTCAATACTGAATGGATGACTGAGGAAGTCTGAAGGCTTTAGGAGAGGCAGTTTTTTCCCCTCTTAACATCCAATCAATCACCAAGTCATGGCACTTCTATTTATTATGTGGCAAGGCAAAAATAATTTGTATGAGAGCATTCACAACCTTGTCCCTCTAATAGTGTAAAATATTCAGTCTTTGGCTTTCCTACCCTTAAGGGAAGGGTAACTTTCATTCTGAATGAGAGATTAATTGCTCAACAAAATAGATTCTTAGAGAAAGCAGGTAAGAGGAGGGGGAGAAGAAAAAATGGGAAGCATTTGGCAGAAAGAAAATAATTGTCCTGGGAAGATTTTCAGAGTAACTTTGTGGTATGGATGAATTAAAAGAAGACAAATAGACGTTTTAGAAATGTCATTGTGTTTATGAGTTAGAACTATTAATACTATTTTGAACATACAAATGAAGAATATAATTCCTTTTTCATAAATTATTATGCTTCTTAGATGCATCCTACTGTGCTATCTACATAGGGCTACAAGATCTAGAAAGTTATATGTAAGTATTATGAAAGAATTTGCTCTTGTCTTTAGTAGCCTTTACTTTTTAGAGCAGTATTAGACTCTAAGTAAAATTGAGTGGAAGGTACAAAGAGTTCCCATAGACTCCTTCTACCCATACCCAGCCCTAGGTGATGGCACCAATATCCTGTTCAGTGAAAGAACCAGCACTGACACATTATTATTACCAAAGTTCACAGTTTACATTAGTGTTCGCTCATAGTGTTGATAGTTCTGTAGCAGTGGTCCCCAAAATTTTTTGGCCAAAGGGCCAGCTTAATGGAAGAAAATTTTTCTACAGACCCCTAATATGACAGGAGACAGCACAGGCAGTAACGCAAGTGATGAGATGAGGAGCGGCTGTAAACACAAATGATACTTCACTCACTCACCTACTTCTCACCTCCTCCTATGTAACCCAGTTCCAAATAGGCCACAAACCTGATAACCAGTCTGTGGCCTGGGGGTTAGGGACCCTGTTCTATGGGTGTTGAAAGATATTGACCTACCTCTATCATTATGTTATTGTTGTTGTTGTTAGGCACCATTGAGTCGAGCGAGCCTATGTACAATGGATGAAACACTATAGTCAGTGCTTCTGTGCTGTTTTTGGTGGCTGATTGCTTTTTGGGAGTGGATTGCTGGGTCCTCTCAAGGCTACAGCACTTGGTGTTCTCAGGCAGTCTCCCATCCAAGTACTAACCAGGTCTGACACTGCTTAGCTTCCAAGATCTGACTGGATCAGATGTCACAGTGGTATCGCTGCTGGCTCGTACTTAGTAATAAGAGTTTTATATTCTTCTATGTGTTTTTTTAGTGGTGATTGATATTCCATCATACATATATGCCAAAGATTATTTATCTATCCACCTCTGAATAGAAATATCAGTAGCTTCCAAGCTTTGACAACTCTGAATGAAGCTACTATAAAACAACAACATGCAGTATTTTGGGTGGATGTAAGATTTTTGATTAATTTGAGTAAGTAAAGATCAGATTATTGATCTATGTAGGACTGTTTTTAGTTTTGTAAGAAAGAGGTGAACTGTCCCTAAAGTGGCCATATCATTTTGCATTTCTACCAGCAATAAGTAAGAATTCCTATTGCTCTACTGCCTCCCCAGTATTTGATGTTTCAGTGTTTTTGATTTTAGCCATCCTGGTAGGCATGTAATGGTATCTCATTTTTATTTTCACTTGTTTTTCCATAATGACATATGATGTGGAGCATCTTGTCATGTTCTTATTGGCCTTCATCACATCTTCATTCAGGGGATTTCTGTTTAACTCCATTTCTCATTTTTAAATTGGTTTGTTATTTTCTTCTATTGAATTTTAAAAATTCTTTGGATATTTTGTATAACAGATTATTTAAAATTAGATATGCCTCTTGAAAATATGCTCTTCCAATTTGCAGCTTGTCCTATTCTCTTCACAGTGTCTTTCACAGACTGAAACTTTCTTATTTTAATGAAATCCAGCTCATCAATTCTTTCTTTCATAGATTGTTCCTTTGATATTGTTTCTAAAAAGTCATCGTCAAACCTGAGATCCTCTCGCTTTTCTCTTTTGTTTTCTTCTAGAAATTTTATAGTTTTACATTTTACATATACATTCAGGTAAATGTAAATTAAATAATCTATGGTCTATTTTAGTTAATATTAGAGAAGAATTTATGATCTGTGTGCATTAATTTTTTTACATATGGCTGTTTAGGTATTCCAGCATCATTTGTTGAAAAGACTATTCTTTCTCCATTTAATTGCCTGTCTTCCTTTGTCAAAGATCAATTAGTCATATTTGTGTGGATTTGTTTTGGAGCACACTATTCTGTTCTATTGATTTATCTGTTCTTTCACTAATAGCACACTATCTTGATTAATGTACTTGTTTAATAAGCCTTGAAGTTTGCTAATGTCTGTCCTTTTTGTGCTTCTCCTTCAATATTGAATTGGCTATTGGGGCTTTTTGATCTCCATGTGGACTTTGCTTACGTTTTTCAATCACTATTTCCATGTCCTAAGTCTTCACCTGGACTATTGTAGTTAATTCTCAATTGATCTCTTACCTCATGGCTGCAACTCATCCTCTTAGTCTATTAGAAGATAACTTTTTTAAAAGATTATATTTGTTGAACTGGGTGAAGTGGAGCATACCTATAATTGCAGGGACTTGGGAGGCAAAGGCAGGAGGGTCTCTAGTTTGAGACCAGAGGCAGTCTGCATAATTTAGCAAGACCCTGTCTCACAAAGTAAAAGATGGGCTAAGGGTGAAGCTCAGTGGTACAGCACTTGCAAAACATGCAAGTGCGAGGCCCTGAGTTCAATCACCAGTACTAAAAAAAAAAAATAGGAAAAAATTATATTTTTCATGTTAGTCTGAAGGCTTTAGAAGATGCCAATGCTGATATTTCAAAAGTTGTTGAATATTTAAAGCAATTTAAGCTCAACATTTTAAATAAGTTATTTTATCTTCTGGCGTCTACCTATCTTCACAAAACAATTTCCTGTACTGTTGTTCTTCATTATCTTCAGGAGATAGGATTTAGGCACTCCCTATACACAAAAATACATAGGTACTTAAATAAAATGATGTAATATTTGCATATCACCTATACCCATCCTCCTCTATGCTTTAAATTGTTATCTATACAAATAGTTGTTATAGTGAGTTGTTTACAAAATAATGATAAGGGGAAAGCCTAGGAGTTATAGGTTAATTTCATAGTACACAAAAGAGACACCAAGCAAACAATACTCAAACACTGACTGCTGGAGAAAGACTAAGAATCTGTGAAATGTTGCAGGCTACAGTAAGGTAGGATTTCACATCACTTAATTCACATAGACAGTGAAGTGCTTTGTGAAGAGCACATTTGTTTTGCCTTTTGGAATGTTCTGGAATTTTTTCCAACTATTTATTATATGAGATTTGTTGCATCCAAAGATGTAGAACCTACAGTTGGATCGACTGTGATCCTTTATGAGATGAAATACAGACACTAGTGATAGGAAGGAACAAGATAGAATAAGACTCTTGATTCAAAGAGCTTACATTCCAATGAAGAGACATTTGACACAAAAAGTAACACTGTTTATAAAAAGTAAAATAGATGGTTAATAACGTCACATACCCCCATGTAGGCACATAAACACAAGAAGATCAAGAAAAGGTTAGGATATGTTCTAAAGAGTTTGCATTTTGTATTGTTAAGCAGCTACACTAAGAACGAATTTTGAGTATTAGACTACAAGAACCCAGATATGGTGGCACATATCTGTAATCGCAGCACTCAGGAGGCAGATTCAGGAGAACTGCAATTTTTTTTATTATTATTTTTGCAGTATTAGCTTTTGAACCCAGACTCACTCATGCCACACTCATGCCACCACTGAGTGGCACCCTAAGCCTCTTTTTAACTATTTTATTTTGAGACAATTCTCATCAAATGCACAAACTGCCTTTGGCCTCAACATCACTATTCTCCTGTCTCAGCCTCCCAAATTCCTAGGATTACAGGCATGTCTCATGGCACCCAGTTTGAGAACCATTATTTTAGGATGAACCTGACCTACATAGTGCAATCTTGTCAAAAAAATTAGCAACAAAGACTATAAGAAAATGAGGAAATACCATGTTCATATATGAGAGACAAGCATTATAGTAGAGGAAACAGCAATTATACATGCTCAGAGGTAAGCACACAAAGAACAGAGCACACTACTTATTGAGAAGTCTAGTGGGAGACTGTAGAGAATTCGGTGAAACAGAAGTATTAGGACTTTAGGTGGAATTGTGCAAACCACTCTGGATTTGGCTCTTATTCTGAGTGAAATGAGTGCCATTTGGAAGGTGAGGAATTTATCAGTGGAGAGAGATTGTAAAATGATATCTCTAACCAGTATACTGAAAAACTAGCCAGTATATTGTGGACCAAGGGCTGAGGAAAAGATATTTCCATAATCCACTGGAGAAATAATGCTAATTTGGACTAAGGCCACATCCAAGAAGGAGTTATATTCAGGTTCCAGACATGTTTTAGTAGTAGAGGCAATCAATTAGAAGTGTTCTAGGTCTGGTGAGAAAGGGAGGAGTCAGTGATCAACTTGAGGGTATATGGCTATTTTTCTGTGTCTCTAAGACAATAACATAATGGAGGTATCACTTATTTACATGGGGAAATAGTGCAAAGAATCAGTTTAGTATTAGGGAATATATCAGGCAATCAGGTTTGATGTTGGGTAAGTTTGAATGTTCATTAGATTTCCAAGTGGAAATACCAATTCAGTGGTCAAATAAACAAATAGGAACTGGCAAAAGACAGAGCTGCAGATGTAAATTTTGGAGTTTATAGACAGTATTTAAAACCATGTGATATTACCAAGTAAGTGAATGTAAAGGGAAAAGCGAAGAGGTGCAAGGAATTAGCCTTTTGGAACTCCATACTTACAGTATAAGGAGGTAGGAAGGAACTGGAAAATGTGACCAAGAGGTCATAGATAAACAAAAACATCTGATTCCCTGGAATCTGAATAGAGACACTTTTCATACAGGTGACAAGACAATGAGTAGGGTAAAATGCTACTGATAGGTAAAGTAAAACAAATGAGGACTGCTACTTGGATTCTCAGGTGGAGTTTCTTGGTGACATTTATATAGAGAAATTTTGTTGAATTGGTGAGATCAAATGTGGTTGGAGCAGTTTCCAAAGAAAAAGGGACATAGCATCTCAAAGGGTGTTGCCATTAAGAGAATAGCAATGGAGTGAGGGATTGTAGGGTAAGTGAAACATGACTGAAATAACAGAATGTTTGTATGCTGGCATGAATATATCAGTAGAGAAGAAAGACATTATGCCTGAATGGGATAGAGGAACATATTACTGAGCAGTATTTTCAATAAGTAGGAGGGAATTCATTAGAAGTAGTGCACAAGTAGAGTGTTATCCTGACACCTAATGAATACTTCATCTGAAAGAGAATGTCAAGTGAGTAAGTGTGGCAGTGGTTGCTGTTGCTATTGCTGTTAGGTGCCATCGAGTCAATATCCAACTCATAACGACCTTCATAGGGTTTTCAATGGCTGATAATTTCAGGATTGCCTTGGGAGTGGATTGCCAGGTCCTTCTCCCATTTTTGTGGTGCTGGGAATTGAACTCGGGACCTCAGAGACTGCAGCGCAGTGCTCTACCAACTGAGCTAAATCCCAGCCCTGGCAGTGGTAGTGCTTATGAAAATTCTTTTCTACTTGCTGTTGCTGTGTTCTCCATGAAGTAGAAAACATGATCATCAGATGAAAGTAAGGAAAAGGCAAGAAGTGGGAGAAGTTTGAAGATAGAAGAAAGTATATGAAACAGTCATCTAAGAAAAGAGATAGTGAGCAGACTAAAACAAAATACATCATGGCTACTGGCAGCATTAAGGGTCCAGGTGAGACCATTGGTTCTGAATTTAAGCAGGTAATGTTCCATCCATCCCCAGAGTTGTATCCATATATTTGGTGAAATGGGGAATCTTGCTAGTGTTTTTAGACAAGTGTGCACAATGAAATAAGAGAGTAAAAGGATTTGAGAACATATGAAACAAAAAATGATAGCTAGTGATCATGGAATTTGCACTGAGTGAGGAGCAATTCTGTGAGTGAGAGGATGCAAAGTGGTAGGACAGATAGCTTAACGTTGCTATGAGCTTTAATTACTGTTGAAATTGGGGCAATAGGTAAAGTGAGCTGAAAAGATAGGAGACTGTAAAGAGATAATAAAATGCATGTAATCGATATTGTAAGCCACTTACAGCCACATGCTATTGTTGTTATTAGGTGTCATTGAGTGAGTCATGTCCAGCTCATATGAGTGAGTCATGTCCAACTCATAGAGACCCTTATAGGGTTTTCAAAGACTGACTGTTTTGGGAATCCCTCTAGATTGGATTGCCACGTCCTTCTTCCATTGTTGCCACATAAGTATTAGTTAAAATGAAAAGACCCAGTATATGACCATGCAGCTCAGTGGCAATGGTAGGGAGGAAGAGAAGAACTTAGTAGTAATGGTAGGGAGAAAGATAAGAACCATAGAGAGAAGACATAAAAAGCATAATATTGGAAGGAGCATCTACCTGGCTATCTTCACTATTAACAACTATTATATGAGCAGTTTTTAAAAGAATGAGTGTTTTGAAAAAGATCAGATTTCAAAAAAATGTATTCCAAGTGATTAAGATTGAAAGAGTCTAACCAAAGCAATAGGTTGATGAGTACTTTAATGAAAACTATTTCAATAAGAAGAAAAAGTTAGAGGTTTTCAGAGAATAACAAAGAATAGTCCAGAAGTGACAATGCAAAAGAAGAAGTACATCTAATCATCCTCCTTAGTTAATGACAGAATTGAGAGAGAAGATATAGCACCAGAGAGCTCTGAGGTCCTGAGAGGAGAGCCAGATTTCATTTAGGGCTAGGAAGACAAACTTTCAGAGAAGAGTTCACTATACAGGGAAACAGTTTTACTGATGAGGGATCATGGATTGTGACCAGCACAGTGACAAAGTTTAAGAGACAGGGTAGAAAATGGAAGCAGAAAAGTTTTTTATAGGTGTGTGTGAGGAAAGCCCTTGGAGGCCCAAGTGTTTCACGGCAACTGACAAGTCTGGGGACAAATGACATCATGAGAGAAGTTGTAAGGGTACCTGTATGATGAGTAAGTACATGAGGGGCCCAAAGCCTATAGCAATGACCAGGCAGGAAGAGTTGATGAGGTGGGGGCCTGGGAAGAGGAACAGGAAGTTTTGGTAGACATCTGTCTCTTCTATACAATAGAGAGCACTGATTGATTCTCTAATAATGAAGCTTGCAATACATAGCTATTATATTTAGGGCCCTAGGGCTGCCATA
Source organism: Pedetes capensis (assembly GCA_007922755.1). Lineage (NCBI taxonomy): Eukaryota > Metazoa > Chordata > Mammalia > Rodentia > Pedetidae > Pedetes > Pedetes capensis. The sequence continues at coordinate 18,822 of VMDO01019673.1, forward strand.
AGAAAGCATCAGAAACTGAGTGGGTTAAACAAAAGAAATCTGTTTTCTCAGTGCTGGAGACTAGACATCTGAGATCACAGGCTAACAGGACCATGTTTCCTCTAAATGTGCTAGGGAAACATCTGTTCTAAGTCTGTCTCCTGGCAAGTCTTTGGCTCATGGCAGCATAGCTCCAGTCTCCCCGTGTGCTTGTCTGTCAAATTTCTCCTTTTTGTAAGGACACAGTCACATTAGATTAGGGACTAACCCTACTACAATATGACTTCATTTTGATTGGTTACTTCTCTGGTAACCCTGTTACAAAATATGGTCACTTTCTGAGGTAATGACAGATAAGAACTCAACATATAAATTTGAGGATCGTTGTTGTTAGGTGCTGTCAAGTCAGTGCCTGACTCATGGCAACTCTAAGTACAACAGGTGAATCACTATTGTCATTGCTTCTTTGCTACTCATAAGGTTTTCAATAGCTGACTGTGTTTTAGGAGTGGGTTGCCAGGTCCTTCTCCCCAAAATTTGAGAATAGGGCACAATTAAACCCAAAGCAGTTACTTTCAACTTCATCATACCATTCTTTTCATAGGTAACTGGTATGACTTACAAATACTTTGTTCAAAGTTTTTACATCTTATGTGGATTAGTTATATTGCTGGTAGTTTTCTTTTTTGTATTTCCCCTCATCAGTTATTAATATGAAGATTATGCCTCATAAAATGAGGGTGACAGGTGCTAATCTTTTACCATTTTTCTAAAAAGAGATTGTGTTGCCATATTTATTTTCAATAGTTGGGGTTGACCCCAAGGACTCACATATAATTTGCAAGTACTCTACCACTGGGCTCTGCTCCCAGCCCTTTATATTTTTTTGTTATGAGTCACAGTCTAAGTTAGGCAGACCGTCTCTGGCCTCAAACTCACTCTGCTCTTGCCTCTGCCTCTCTAGTGCTGGGATTATAGCACCATGGTGCCCAGCATGTTGCCATATTTTAAATATGTCTTTTAGGTGAAGTATTTTAGTTGTGTTATGTAGATCTTTATCCTTAATAATATTCTATCCAATTCACGCCTGTAAACCCAATGACTGAGGAAACAGAGGCAAGAGGATCTCAAGTCTGAAGCCAGAGGCAGCCTGTGCAATTTAGCAAGACCCTGTCTCAAAATAATGAAAAAAGGGGCTAGAGGTGCAGCCCAGTGGTAGAGTATTTCCAAACTACACCCAAGGCCCTGGGTTCAACCAACACCTTAGCACCACAAAATTTAAAATAAAATAAATTTAAAATAGAATTTTAAAATATTTTTCAAATATTTTTGAAAATTATTATAACTTCTTCCCTTCTAATTGAAGATCTACAAATGCTTTCTTGTAGTTCTGCCTGTTTCTACTTTATAAATTGAATTCAGTATTAGACACATACATATTTAAATTTAATGTCTTCCTGATATATTGAATTTTCTATTGTTACAAAATGATCTCTCTATCTCCAGAAGTTTTAGGCTTTCAAATTTAATTTTCCAACTATTTATAGGGCTTTTTCAGCTTTCCTTTTATTAGAATATTTCTGATACATTTTCCCACACATTTACTTTCACATATTCTTTTATGTCACTTGTAATCATCATGTGCTTGCATATTTTAGTCAAAATGCACAGTTTGTTTTTAAAAAATAATTTAGTTAATTTACTTTTGATATAATTGATAACATAAATATATCTATTTAGGTGTTTGCTGTTATTGTTACTTGATCTACGTTTCTTTTTCTCTTTTCTATATTCTTTGTTAATTGAGCATTTTTCTCTCATTTTATTTTCTCCATAATAGTTTTAAAGTTGAAATTGTTTAATCTTTCAAGGCCATGTTATTACAATTTTATACACTCAAATTCATTTAGATTAATTCATATTATCAGTATTTTTTATTTTTACTTCTATGCAGCAACTTGAGCACTCTTCCTATGTTTGACTCACTCATGATCTTCTGGGTTTCTTCCTCAAATATGTTGTTGTTGTTAGGTACTGTCAAGTCAGGTCTGACTTGTAGCGCCCTTCATAGAGTTTTCAATGGCTGATTGTTGTTTTGGGAGTGGACTGTCACATCCTTCTCTCAGTTTTGTGGTGCTGGAGATTGAACCCAGGTCCTCAGAAAGAGCAGAACATCACTCAAATATAGACAACTTGTAATATCTTCCTACCTCTCCCATCACAGTTATGTCATGTACATGCCAACTGAAAATACATAATCCCACAGAGCCCCAGTGAACTTTGAATCAGAAGATACAGAAGTGAAGAAATGAGACCATGGCAAATGTCCTTCAGGTTAGGGGTCTTCATGTGCATCCATACTCTGGCACATCCATGGCAGTGGCACTTGATGAACTTCCCAGATCCCATCAGTGATACACTGGTTGTGTATGATTAGGTCTCTGGCAATTTCTCAGAATGGACTTTTGTGGTGTGTGTGTGTGTGTGTGTGTGTGTGTGTGTGTGTGTGTTGGCTTGTCCACATGTATGATCTTAACCATAGCTTGAGTTGTGTGATTAACTCTAATTAAGGATTATTTTTGGCTTTCATTTTAAAATCATCTTTATGTTTCCATTCCAACTATGGCTTGCATCTTACATCACCATGTTATTCAGTGCTCATTAGGACAAAATTTATGATAATTATTGAACAAAATCTCTTAGTCCCTAACAATACTTTTCCTTAACAAGTTTGTGATGCTATATTTAAGGAAAATAAATTTGAAGAAAAACTCCAAATATAGATAGAAAAAAAAGTCTACCATATGTTTATGCACTTTACTCAAGATGATTAATTACAGTGTATTTCATTGCATGCTCGACCTTCTAACAATCCATTATCTTTCAAATCATCTGCAAAGCAGTTGCAAATGAATGGGTATTTTTATGCATTCTCAGGTAAATGATAAGTCATAGTGGAAACACATAATTCTGCAATTCTAAAATGTAACTTGATTTGTTAGGTGCCGTCGAGTCGGTATCCAACTCATAGCAACCCTCATAGGGTTTTCAATGGCAGACTTTTTCAGGCTTGTTTTGGAAGTGGATTGCCAGGTCCTTCTCCCATTTTTGCGGTGCTGGGAATTGAACTCGGGACCTCAGAGACTGCAGCGCAGCGCTCTACCAACTGAGCTAAATCCCAGCCCAAAATGTAACTAGAGAAGTAGAACTTGCTATCCAGAAAGCCTCCTTTGCAAATAAATCATAATGGCATCTAAAATGGAAATCATAGCCAAAATTTCAAGATATTTTAAATATATTTCTTATGATTTATATTCCTACCCCATAACTGAGAAGTAAAGTTGAGAGACAACATAAATCATAGTGTACACATTATATTATTTCACTATTCTTAAGATATTATCCATTTTTGATCATTTAGGTAGATTCAAATGTTTAGAAATAATATTTTTGGCACATAAAATTATTGTACACACATGTTGATATAACAGTAAAATGTAAAACTGTTTCTCAAAAAAATGCATTTTATAATATTTACTGAAGAAATAAAGCAAATATATCCTAGATCAATTAAAATTTGGCACCAAGATGTGACAAAAGTGGTTTTGTGGATATTTGAATTACAGGTATGATATCTTTGTTCCTTTAAGAAAGAGATTTAGATCTTAAAATGTCACTAAAATTAACAAGATATTAAACAGAGTTGATGTTTTATTGATTCCTCTCATGCACAGTAGCAATAGAAAAATTGAGATGTTTGTCAAAAATCAGAAATAGAAATTCAGAAACAGGTTACCACATAAGTAATATAAAATTAGCTGTTCATTATAAACATGAGGAAGAGAATTTACGAAAATGAATTTGTTTTGGAATTACAGCATAATTGGTGCTATCCCTGATGTCAACTGCATGATATTTGTCCCAAGAGGAGAGTTATCTAAACTCTGTAGAATCATCTACTGAGTACTTTCTTTTGTCTGGTAAGCTGTAAAGGGAGAACATGTGTTATTGGTCTATTTTTACAATAAAAGCAAGAACATATTGCCCTCTAGTGTTGAAAAATTTAGAAGGCCCAAAAATTGTTTAACCATACATTCATATTTTAAAGCAATTGTCTTTTCTCCTCTCAATAAGTGTGATACATCAATAGACACATCATTATTTTCTAAGGCTACAAAAACAAATTCCAGACATGATTGAATAACCTGTGTTATGGACTCTGTTATAAAAAATATTGCCTGGATTGAAAATAAGTTCATTTTAATATTTTACCTTTGTGTAGTTTTATTTACATCCATCATCATTATTGTTTTGAGTATTGTACAACTTTGTAAAGATAAATTACTTATAATAAATTTCTAATTACTTTGGTTTTCATTATACAAATCAGCTATAACCATGTTTTTTAATTTTTAAAATTATATCCCACACTGGGGAGCACAGGTCACTCAACTGACAGGTAATTTTATGGGGTTCATACAGTCCAACTGTGTGCAAAATAGAAAGTATATTCTGTTGTCTGAAATGCACAAGATAAAGAATAGAGTGAAAACTTTATTAGAAATTCTTTTAGAAAATAACATAAGTAGAAAGCTAATTATTGAGCTAGAAAGCACAAAATATTTATCATTGCTTTCTTTTAATGATAGACTTGTTAGATGACATCAAATTGGTGTGTGACTCATAGTGACCATATGTACAATAGACAAAACACTATTGTTAGTGTTTCTCTGCTATTCATAGGAATTTTACTGGCTGATTGTTTTTGGGGGGTGTGGGTTGCTGATTCCTTCTCCCAACAATAGACTAGTATTTAAAAAATAGTTTCTAGTATAAAAACTACACTTAAACTCATTAAGGAGGGAAGGTTTTATTTTGTATGCTTACACAAATTTTAAAAAATAAAGATAAATAGGTAAATACTGATACTAAAATAGTCTATATTTCTCCAGACTTCTACATCCTAAATGTATTTATGGAGTCTGATTAATCGTAGCCCTAGTTTTATTTATTAGCTCTTCCTTTCTTTTGTCACACAAACACACATTTTAGAGCCCTTTAAGTTCTCACCTGTGATGGCAAACTGATAGGGCCCAGAGACTCGGGAGGCTGAGGCGGGATGGCAAGTTTGAGACCAGAGACAGTCTACATAATTTAGAGAGACTCTGTTTCAAAAAGTACAAAAAAAAAAAAAAAAAAAAAGGTTGGGGTTGCAGTTCAGTGGCAGATATTGCACAGCATAAAAGCATGAGGCCCTTGATACAACCCCAAGTACCTTAAAATAGAAAAAAAAAAAAAAAGGAAATATAACAAGTTGAAGGAATAGGAATGAAAAAAAAAGTGGATGTAAGAAAGACTTTTTAATCATTTCCCCTTTGTTATAACTAGTTATGCCACCACTTTAACAGAAAAGGTAAGATAAAAATTATATTTGTTTTGTGATCAAAACTACCTAAAAATTACATAAAAAGCAAGAAACAGAAAAAATATGAGAGGTTTTGTTAAGCAATATTCATTTTGTTTTTAATATTTTGGGTTTCTACATTCTTCATAATGTTTTCATAGTATAAAATATACACTAATTCTGTCAAACAACAGCAGTATGAGATTTTTAAAAAAATATTTTTCAAATCACCTTTTTAGGTGAGAGAATTACAGAGAAAGAGCCTGCTTTCAAGAGAAAATTACTAATAAGATTATATTTAAACAAGGAAGCATACCATGATACTGAATTCCCTCAGTCATCTTTCGTAAGTTCCATATAAACTGTTTATATGAAGAGAAAAATAATAGAAGTAGGAAATGGAAACATTGAAACAGAGATTGCCTGATGAATACCTGCACTTTTCATGTTAAATTCATTAACACAAGCTTTAAATTGTTGTTGTTGTTAGGTGTTGTCGAGTCTAGTAACTTTAAAATCATGCAATTGTTAGAAGGAACAACAACAACAAAATACTTTCTGGAGATAAAAAAAGAAATAGCAAATAGAGAGAAGAAATGAGGAACAGATTAAAACAAAAGAACTGTCTTTTTTGGATAATGATGATATGAGATACAGTTGAATTTGCAGATTTCCCTGGCAAACAGGGAACTTTTAATAAATGTTCATACATTTATTTGTTGAATGGATGCTGGATGAATGCCTTTACTTCTTAAATAAAGGAAAAATAGGAGCAAATCCAAGGCTGAACTGAATTGTAGACAGCTTGTCTGGTTCTTGTTTGGTTCTGTACGTCCCACTGCAAATATTTCTCCCAAATCTATACTAAATGAGACAGTTGCCCCAGATTTATCACAAAGTCGTCTCAAAGTCCTAAGGGAATTACCTGGATTTTTAAGGACCCTTAGGACAGACACAGGCATTGTAAAATCTTTTTAATTCTATTTAATTTTGGCTCATATGTTCTGGAGATATGATTATAATTTTAGCAGTGTTCAATGATGAAATCTTAAACATAAAAATACAGTTTCAGGAAATGATTATTAGACCTCTCCACTTGGCCACAGATAACCTTTCTGCTACTGTATCTAAATTTTATATGGCAAAGCAGAACAAATATCCATGTAATAGAATCCTTATTCTTGAAGCCTTTATGTTTTTCTAATAAACAAGATGAATACATAGATATTTGCCATCTGATTATAATAAAAATGCAGTTTATTTTTTAAAATCATATGTTTCTCTGCTCTAGAAAATAAGACCTCAGAAATGGTAAATAGGCACTTTGTGTATCTTCGGGAAATGGTGTTAAAAGATGTCGCCTGACATTCACTCTTCTATTTACTAGTTACTTTCATAATCTTTTGAAGTGTGAGCATAGCTCAGAGCTATGTACCTAGTATAATATTATGTTCTAATATAATACTAAGGGAGTAATGTTATCATTATGTTTGAAATGGCACTTTCACAGGTCTGTATTGGTAAAAAAAATAGACACTTGAGAGACTAAAATAAATTCATATTATGTCACAAAAATATTAAGTATATGAAAGTTTGGTGGTAATCAACTGGTTATTTACCAGAGTTGAAAATCATAAAGTCTCATACTACTATGATTTTGACTAAATCTCAGAGTTAGTCTTTACTTTGTACCCTCATTTTGGAAAAAGTTATGATATATGAAGACATGATTGTTGATGAAAGTATTATGAGAATATATTATGGCCTGGAAGCTGATAGGAACTCTGGGAAATCAAACCAGATAATATCAACCAATTGCTAGTCTCAATTTCTATTGACTAAATACAGGGTATTTTCAGAAACCACTCAGAATCCTAACAGACTGCATTGATCTTTAGCTAAAACTTCTCTGATATTTATAATATTCTTAAAACCAGTTAAAATAATTTGAATTAGTTATGCATTCTTCAGCAATATTTCTCAAACATTTTTGACTGTGAGCAGAGTGAGAAATAAACTTGCATTAAGATTCAGGTACAAGCCCACACTCATACACAAACACACAATCACAAACAGAAGTTTTATAAACCACTACTTACTTTTAGTCTCTAGCTATAGCACCCTGGCATCTGATCCCCCCTGATTTCAGAAGCTAAGCAGGATCTGCCTGGTTAGGTCTTGGATGGGAGACCAACTGGGAATACCAGGTGCTGTAGACTAGGGAGAAGGATCTGGCAGTCCATTGCTGAAACAATCAGTCATTGAAAATCCTATGAATAGCAGAGAAGCACTGACAGTAGTGCCAGGCATGGCACAGCATTGGAAGGTGTTTGGTTCTGTTGTACATAGGGTCGCTAATTCTGACTCAACTCAATGCCACCTAACAACAAAAACTTATTTTTATGCTACTTCAAGTATGTCAATACTTCTTTTCTCATTTATTTCATTGTCACATATGTTGGTGAGGTATAATTTGAAAAATAATACATCCCTTTTGAAAGATGGTTATAAATTTGAAGATTCATTTCAAAGAAGTGCTGGTATAAATGGAGAAATGGTTAAATGCTCATATACTATGGTTTTTCATTTTAAAACACTTTCACTAATATGAAATACAAGCTCTTTGAAAGATTCCTAAAATGAACCAAAAACTCATGGAACATTTAGAAACAAGATACTTAGTCAAATATGTTTTCCTCCTAAGTGTCATGAAATGTTAAAACTGGTCAAATTATTGCAAATCTGTTAAGGTCAACTCTACTTTGAGGAGGCTACTCTTCCTCACATTTCCTGAATATCTTGCAGCCTGGGGACCTCATTTTCCAGCCCTGTATTTGACAGTGCTTCTCTGCTATTCATAGGATTTTCAATGGCTAATTTTTTCATGAGTGGGCTGCTGGGTCCTTCTCCCTAGTCTGTCTTAGTCTGAAAGCTCAGATGAAATCTGTCCACCATGGATGGCCCTGCTGGTATCCGAGATACCAGTAGCATAACTTTCAGCATCACAGAAGCACTCAAGTGCCCATAGCATGCCAGCTGAAAGACATGTCAGGGAAAATGTTGGAAATGTAATTGTTGATTTTCCAAATATGGTGATCTGTATATTTCATGAGACCACGTTCAAGAAAGAAGCAATCATACATATTTTAATGTGCTTTTCAGCTTCTAGATTTCTTTTGAACTTCTGTCTTAAAAAAGCAATAATTATAATAGTACCTATAATTGCTTTGTTTACTAACCTTTCTGCTGCTACCACAGTTGACTAGAGATTCACAATGATTGAGAACACTTGGCAAATGGACTTTGTAACTATACTATAGAGAATCTCTGAACACATTTTAAAACTAAGTCAAAGAATAATTTTAAAACACATGAAAAACAGTAATGTATTTCTATTATTCAAACTTAAAGGACAGTAAAAGATTCTGAGAGAGATTTATTCCACTACTGCTGAGGTGATGAGCCATACTTGGCAGGATCAAATATAAAAAGTGAAAGAACAAACCAAAAAGAAGGACTTGGAAGGCAATATCTACCAAGCCTCCTTTTCCTTACCAGAGTCTGTGCAAGGGCTGTGTGGCCTACATTTTGAGAAGATTGTTGTGATCAATACAGAGTAGATCTCCCTCCAAATTTTTAACAGTAAATTTATTAAAATCCTACAAAGTCAGATTTAGAAAATTGGAACCAAAGACTCATTTAACTTACTTGGTATACTGATTAGGGAAATACTGGTTTTTCACAGATGCAATGTACTGGATAATCCATACATTTTCCATTATTCTATGATGAAAAGTTGATATCACAGTGTAAGGGAAAAATAAAGAGCTCTCACACCATTTGTTGCTAGCTGGTGTCAGGTTCATCCTACACAGAATATTAGACTAAGGTAACATTAAAATTTTAGCATATCTACTTACAGTCTTTAAGAACACATGCCACATAGTTTTACATTTCGGAAGCAATTTTTTTAATGTCATCACCATTACTCTGAAATTAATTTCCTTAATTTTTAAAACTCATTTAACATCTGTGTCTTTTCAAAAATGATCTCAATTGTCTTGTGGGAAATATGTTGACAACTTAATATTCTTACATTGGCTGACCTCCTGACCTCCCACTTCCTGCCCTGCCTTTTTCCTTTTTCTTTTTTGGAAAAACAGTAGTTAAGACATAAAAAAAAAAAAAAAAACACAGACTCCATCAGTTTGTCATTCCGGTGTCATCATGCCATCTCAGATATGGGGCATCAGTGAACATTCTGGTCTATCATCTTTTATAGGCAGGCTTTCTCATCTCCACCGGACAATTTTTGTTAAGGAAGGAGAAATTGGAAGACTGAGTGGGAGGGAGAACTTCTAAAGTTAAAACACAAACATGCCAAGAACATACACATCTACATTGTGGTAATATATATCATTCTTCATAACTCTGAACATATTAGTGTTAAATAAATGTCACATTTAAATTCCATTTATTCTTTGGGTTGGCAGATTCCAGTCCCATATGCTTTTGCATTTCTTTTTCACTATTGCTGTTCTGATATGCAAAATTGACATCTTATCCTTTTTGTGTTAAAAAATAAAGATCAAATTATTTATGTCAAAATAAGGAATATAGTATTAATTTATCACACATATAGTTTTAGTTTTCTTTAAATCTCCTGATTTAGTTGATTCTTAAAATACTCAACAAACTTTCAACCCATTTGGATTAAGAAGACCTCTAACCTTTTGTGGAATCATTTAGGGGTGGCAATAATGTGGATATACTATAAAACTGAATAATCCTCTTTAAGAAATTCCAAATCTCTTTTAATATTATTTATACATATGCTTATTTCATTCATTCATTCATTCATTCATTCATTCATTCATTTTACAGTACTTGGAGGTTGAATCTAGGGCCTTGCACATATTTTGCAAGTGTTCTACCACTGGGCTGGCACCCCTTGCCCATTTTTAAATTTTTTTTATCTTGAGACATGGTCTCTGTAAATTAGCAGGCTGCCTCTGGCCTCCAACTTGTAATCCTCCTGCCTCTACTTCAGGAGTTCATGGGATTCCAGGTGTGAGCCACCATGCCTGACCTGAGCAAGTGCTTTCTTAATTTTTATTTTTAAAATTTATTTGTATAAATTTAAACACAAAAACACATAAAAGTAAAGGGTACACCATAATTGGTTGAAATATTTTATACCATACCAAAACCTTTGTATTGCAATATTCCTTTCTTTTTAGTAAAATATAATTCAATTTGTTTAAAGGGAATAGGCTTTTGAACCACTTCAATGACTTTGGGATGGCAAATAATTATTTTAAAGAATTTTATTTGAATCAGAGTGTAAGTCCCTAACATGCAAATTTAATTTTCCCTTTAAAATGAATGTCCAATCACTGGGATAATTCTTCAAAGCAGTATAATGCATTTCAGAGGGTAAGACTCAGGCACGTTTATATATTTGCAATGTGAAAAATTAAAATATTTAAAAAATATAGCAAAAACTTGAAGTGTCAATTTGTGAACTTTTGAGAATGATTTAAAATATTTTTCTAAAATGTAAGAAAAATCAAACATTTCAAGTTAATGATGATTTTTTAAATTAAAATTATCAGTGTAGAAAAGTTTATTTTAGGACATACAAATATAGAATGGAAGTAATGTCATAAGATTGCAATGTTTAATCATTTAATCTAATAATTTTTTATTTCAACTCATTGATTACTTGGATCCCCATATTAAAAAATAAAATACAGAAATCTGTAAAATATCCACTGTGTAACCTTCACAAAATATGTTCATTTGATTTTCTGTGATATTATATGACAATGATATGCCTTTCACTATGCATATGACAGGATTGGTAGCATGAATAATTTTGAGTGCTTTTCTGGAGTCCTCAGCCTTGCAAAATAATAAATGAAAAATTCTTTAAGCATTCTAACACTATTTTGAAGGATATGAAGAAAATTTGAGTAGAAAGGAATTCACTGAAATTTAGAATCACTTATATATAGAAAGACATCTAATAATAATAGGATAATTATGTCTCTGTGATGAAACAGTTTGGGAAAAAAATTGATGTTTTTTATATTCTTTTTCTTTTGAACTAAAAACAGTCAAAAGAAAATAGAACATATCAAGAATTTTCTTAGCATTGGTCACAGTGGCACATACCTGTAATCCCAACAACTCAGGAGACAGAGGCAGGTGGGTGGCAAGTTCAAGACCAGAGGCAGTCTGCATAATTTAGAGAGACCCTGTCTCAAAAGGTGAAAAACAAAAATGGGCTGAGGGTGCAGCTCAGTGGTCCAGCACTTGCAAAGCATGCAAGCGCAAAGCCCTGGGTTCAACCCCCAGTACTGCAGATTTAAAAAAAAGAAGAAGAAAAGAAAAAGAAGAAAGAATTTTCTTTCAAATCAAGGCTTCCTGGTCTTGATCTCATTATGGGCTCTAAAGATGCTTACGTTTGCTTTGTTGTTTTTTCTTATAGATTCTTTCTCACTTTGTCTCTATGTATACAGAAGAACAATTCTATTTATTTGGGCTGTGATGCCAAATGGTTCCCTGTGAGTCTAAGTAAAGTATATGTCATAAGAGGGAAAATCTTACAGATGCTATAAACTATGACAAAAATGATTCACTTGACTAAGCATTCAAGAGATTTAAGTGGATACTTAAAATAGTGTTCTAATGCTCTAATACTCATGCAAGCATTTAATTTCCTAATCCTAAATGTATGTAATGTTTCTTAGTCCCAAAGAAGAAATTTTATTGTAAATAATACTTTAAACTAAAACTTACTTTCTTATCTCTTTTTTTTCTTGAGGTGGTAAGTACAAAAATGATCTCAATAGGTGTTCTTATATACATGTAGGTTTTGGATTAAAATCAAATAGACTTCTGTATTCTGGAAGGCATGAGAAAAGATCTACTGTACTCCAAGTGGTAAAATCTAGCTTATTAACATCATGTTATTAATATGTTGGCACATTTGTTATTGGATGCCATAGAATCAGATCCAGCTCATAATGACTCTGTGTACAACAGAACAAAACACCACCTGACACTGTGCCATACATATGATCCTTTTATATTTTAGTCCATTGTTGCAATCACTGTTTTTCTTCTCATTTTGAGGCCTGTCATATCAGCAAATTTAAAACACAGGGGCCATTACTATCATCAGGGTCAACTTTGCTTTCAGGAGGCAATTCTTCCCCAGTTGTGTCTCAACTGCCTTCCAACTTGGGGGACTCATTTTCCAATGCTCTATTTGGCAGCGCTTCTCTGCTATTCATAGGGTTTTCAATGGCTAATTGTTTTGAGGGTAGGTGGCCAGGTCCTTCTCTCTAGTCTGTCTTACTCTGGAAGTTCAGCTGAACCTGTCCACCACGGATGGCCCTGCTGGTATCTGAGATATCAGTGGTATAGCTTGCAGCATCACAGCAATATACAAACCCCCAAAGCATGAGAAGCTGACAGACACATGGAGGTTTAGTATATTAACATGCCTAAAATTTGATGTATGTTTCTTAGATACCAGTGTATTTATAAACATAAATATGTATGTTCCTATTTTTGTCTTAGCTATTACATTTCTCCTATTTTTCAGATAATGCTTAAAGGATTCTGCAGCAATTCTTGGTGTTGGACATATTCAAAATCTCTTCAACCTTTGCCCTCTTGGTCCATTGCCTTCCAGACTTGACTCATCTGTGATCACTCCAAATATTTTACATGATTTGCAATGGTTACATGAATATTTGAGAAGTGGAATTTGCACCATCTCATACTTTATTCACTATGGCACTTTAGGAAAACAAGTTGGAAAAACCTTGCAAATCATTATTTTAGAAAATGAATCTTATTGTGAGGCTCCGGAGAAGTTTTCGAACATTGATTGTTCTCTTAGCTACCTTTTGCTTGGTGAGCATTGTCATTTCTGCCTATTTCCTCTACTCTGGCTACAAACAGGAAATGACACTTATTGAAACCACTGCAGAAGCAGAATGTGCTGACATCAAAATTCTGCCTTATCGATCAATGGAGCTGAAAACAGTTAGACCTATTGATGCATCCAAAACTGACCCCACAGTCCTCCTCTTTGTGGAGAGCCAATACTCGCAACTCGGTCAAGATATCATAGCGATCTTGGAGTCCAGCCGATTTCAGTACCACATGGTCATTGCCCCTGGCAAGGGAGACATACCTCCTCTTACAGATAATGGCAAAGGGAAGTATACTTTAGTTATTTATGAGAATATTCTAAAGTACATCAGCATGGACTCATGGAACCGAGAGCTCTTAGAAAAATACTGTGTGGAATACAGTGTTAGTATAATCGGTTTTCATAAAGCCAATGAGAATAGTTTACCAAGTACACAATTAAAAGGCTTTCCATTAAATCTTTTCAATAACCTAGCTTTAAAGGACTGCTTTGTCAACCCTCAGTCTCCTTTGCTGCATATTACCAAAGCCCCCAAGGTTGAGAAGGGACCTCTTCCTGGGGAAGACTGGACTATTTTCCAATATAATCATTCCACCTACCAGCCTGTGCTTTTAACTGAATTACAGACAGAGAAATCTCTTTTACCCTTGTCCAGCAAAACACTCCATGCAACAGTAATTCAGGATCTGGGGCTCCATGATGGAATTCAGCGAGTTCTTTTTGGCAACAACTTGAACTTTTGGCTGCACAAGCTCATCTTCCTAGATGCTATCTCCTTCTTGTCGGGGAAGAGGCTGACCTTGTCCTTGGACAGGTACATCCTTGTGGACATTGATGATATATTTGTGGGAAAGGAGGGAACAAGGATGAATGTCAAAGATGTAAAGGTAAGAATGATTATAAATAAAATCATTATTTATGGTTCACCAGCTTTGTGGTATACATAAAATATAGTTTTGAATATTTTGGATTACTGATCACTGAAAATTTAAGGTTCAGTGGGTTTGAAGAAAAACAAAGAATTTAAAAAATTGTAATTAACCCTTATCCATTAAACACACTCACACCCCACACCCCCACACCAGAAACTCCAGAAAAGTACCAAAATAAAATATCCCAGAGTAATTGAACTTAAACTTCCTGCCTCTTTTATGTCTTGTTCTTCTTTAGCTAGAACTCCCTAGAACCATCAGTTTAACATGTGTGGCATTTTGCAGCATTGAGACTGATGTAGTTACAGAACTCTATTTCTGAACTGATCACCTTGCCTACGTTGGGTTTGTTCATGAGAATTGAAATATAAGTTAGAGAAACAGCCCAAGATCTTTCTATAAGCATAGTATTTGCTTGCAAGAAGTCTTCATACATTTATAAGTACAGATATTATTACAAATAAGTTTAGAGAGACTTACCCTTAAGAAACTCCCATCATGAGCTCTACGAATTAATTGCATTACTTCGGGTCCTATAGCAGTCTCACTGGCAGGCCTCTTGGTAGTGATCAAATGACTGCATAGCAAGCTTGTCCTATGATTTCTGTTAAATAAAGAAGAAGCTAAATATGCAACCACGCATGGTGGGGCATGTCTACAGTACACAGGATAATGTAGATAATTCTATAATTCTGAGAATAAGTCTTTCATCTTTAAATATCTATTTGATATTCTCATACACTTTTTGTTGTGATTGTTTTGTCTTATATATAACTAAGGTCATTCTAAGCATAACTTTAGCAAACACAAAATAGAAGGATACAAATTAGAATTATAAAGAACTAAAGGTTTTTATGATCTTGTTATCTTTCTAAATCTTCTGTTATTAAGATTTTTATCTTCTGAAGGTAATACCTGGGTACTATTTCTATTTTTTTTTAATTTACAATTATTGGGGGTTGAACCCAGGGTATCACTCATACTTTCCAAATGTCTATCACTGGGTTACTGCACCTTCAGCTCATTTTTTGTGTAATTTTTTATTTTGAGTCCGGATTTTGCTAAATTGCACAGGTTGCCTCTGGCCCTGAATTCGTGATCCTCCTGCTTCCACTTTCCAAGGTACTGGGATCAGAGCACGTGTCACCTCTCCTGGCTATGACTTCTGAATAATAGCTTTTTTTTCACCCCACATACTGAAATTATTAAAAAAAAACTATTTAAAAAACTATTTAAAACTATTTTTTTAAAAAAACATAATTGAAGCCACTGAAATAAGTTCACTTTTAAAAAATCTTCAAAGTCCTTGTGAACCAGTGAAATCTATTCATAATGGACCACTAAGTGAAGCTTCACTTTGATCCAAATATTTCATTTCAGGGATTACATGGCTACAATTAAATTCCTTCTCGATTTTTCTATTTTTTTATTGTTATTTGTGTGCTTACTTTTCTACTACTATTCTTGTTTAACTAATATGAATGGTAGTTTTTTTAGAAAATTAAAATTCACAAATTACAAGACTAGGTTATGTGCTTTAAAATATTCTCCGGGTGGTTGATTCCTAGTCTGAATCCCTAGAAGGACAGGATTTTCTTATTTCAATCTAAGGAACAATGTGAATCAAAAAGTTCTTTAGGACTTTAAGCAAAACAGCCAGCTCAAATTTATCTATGGTACTTATTCTCAGTAGAGACACCAAGAGCTCTTCATTGGCACACATATAATAATCAAAAGTCACTAATGGCTTCTTAAGTTGCACAACTCCAAAGAAAAACAATATAATAATAAAACTTAATAAGAGTTTGAGAATGCCACATGTAGAGACAGAAACTGGAAATATTTGTGGTTGTATAAATATGTATGAGTGTGTATATGTGCACAAGTATAGATATATTAGTTATGTATTAAGTACTGTGTAACATTTGTTATTGTATTTAAACAGATTTTAATTTGTCACTTTTTATTTTTTCGGGTTCTTCCTCAGAACTGATTTTAATTTAATTTGTAATTCACAAACAAAATCATATATATGTATCTTCTACAACCTGATACCTTGACACTTGTTTTCACTATGGAATAGCTAAAATGAGCTAACCAGCATATATGTTACTTCCCATACTTATCTTTTTTGTTAATAAGAATACTTAAAATCCAATCTAATAGTGATTTTCAAGGATATGACTATTTCTTTTACTAGCTAAGCTTTGTATCTTTTGATGAATGTTTACCCAAACCCAGGGACCTTAACCCTTGATAACCACCATTCTACCCTCTGCTCTTATGAATTCACACTTTTCAGGTGCTTCATACTAAGTGAGGTGATACAGTACTTCTGTTTCTGCACCTGGCTTATTTCATGTAACATAATGTTTACCAAGTTTATCCATGTTCTTGCAAATGACAAGATTTTCTTAATTTTTAAGGACAAATAGTATTCCTATGGTTGGTTGGTAGGTGCTGTCCACTCGTGTCCAACTCATAGTGACCCTCATAGGGTTTTCAATGGCTGACTATTTCGGGATTGCCTTGGGGGTGGATTGCCACATCCTTCTCCCATTACTTGTGGTGCTGAGAATTGAATCCAGGACCTCAGAGACTGCAGAGAAGTGCCTTACCAACAGAGCGAAATCCCAGCCCAGTGTTCCTGTATATGTACATATATTAGAACTAATTTTTTGAAGAAATGTCATACATTTTCCCATAATTACTGGTAACTTATATTCTTACCAACAATATGCAAGATTTCTCTTTTCTCTCCATCCTCACTGACACATATCTTCCATGTTTTTTATAATAGTCAACCATTATACTAAGTATTTGGTGATACCTCATTGTAGTTTGTTTGCATTTTTCTGATGATTAGTATTTCTCTTAAAAAATGTAGCTATTATGTTAATAGTTTTGTCTTTTAACTTTCATACTCAGATATAAGTACTATTTGGAATTTGATTATGTAGGTGCTTTTACAAGTAAGTTTTATAATTTCATCTTTTCATGTTTCTGACAACCCTGTAAGGTAGATCTGTGAGTGATGATTTCCTTGGGTTCTCTATTCTGAGAGTCTTTATCTTTACTTAATTTTTGAACTACAATGATGCAGAGTAAGGTATTATTGGTTGGCATGGTTTTTATATTATTATTATTATGTTTCCTTCAGCACTTTAAATATTTTATCTCACTGTCTCCTGGCCTATAAGATTTCTTGCTGGGAAGTCCATTCCTACTCTTAACCGAAATCTTTTATATGTGATATGGCTTCTTTTCTCCTCTGTTGATGTTTTGATAGTATCCTTTCTTTTACTTTGATTTTGAATTTTTGATTATGTCTTTTCTTTAGCACATTTGGATTGAATTTGTTGGAGACTTTCAACATTCTTATAGCTGGATATTTATATGTTTTTTTTTAGTATTTGGATAGCTATTATTTCTTTAAATAATTATCTGGGTCTTTTTCTCTTTCTTCTCCTTACATTCTATTCAGATAATCGCCGATTTATGATAGTTTGAGTTATGATATGTTGACTGTACAATAGTGTGAAAGTGTACTCATGCAAGCATTCTGTTTTTCAGTACTGTATTCAATAAATTACATGAGATAGTCAACTCATTATTATGAAAAGCTTTATATTAAATGACTTTGACCAACTTTATGGTAATGTGTGTGTTCTAAGCATGTTAAAGCTAGGATAGTCTAAGCCATGATGTTCATTAAAATAGATGTATTAAACACATTTTTTACCTATATTTTCAGCTTACAGAGGAGTAATTGGGATGTAGCCCATTGCATGTCAAGGAGCATCTATAATTCAAGCATTTCTTTCATAACTATTAAGTAAAAAAACAGGAATATTTGACTGGAACTGAAAGCTCTTTACCCTGTGGGGTGCATATAAGTCAACAGAAAATATTATTGTTCAAGGATAATTCTAGTTCTCTTTTTGCATTTGATTATTGTTTCACTTTCATTTTTTGGATAAATACAATTTTGTTGGGAAAAAATTATTTGTACAAAAATCCTAGAGAGTGTCACATTCTTCATCCTCATGGTCCTTTTCTAACAGTATAATGTTTAGTCAATCACTATTAGAGGAGGCTAAATCCACCCTC
Source organism: Pedetes capensis (assembly GCA_007922755.1). Classification (NCBI taxonomy): domain Eukaryota; kingdom Metazoa; phylum Chordata; class Mammalia; order Rodentia; family Pedetidae; genus Pedetes; species Pedetes capensis. The sequence goes on from VMDO01019673.1 coordinate 37,198, forward strand.
CCACAAACTCTGTATCAATTTTTTTTAGTACCAGTGTATTTCATGAATACTGACATTTTTCTATACTATTCTGAAGTAGATAGTAGATGCCAGGAGCAGAGGTACATTCCTGTAATCCCAGAGACTCCAAAAATGGAGATAGGAGGATCACAAAGATGAGGCCAGATAAGACCTTGTCTCAAGATTAAAAAAATAAAAAAGGGATTAGGGGTACAACTCAGTGGTACAGTGCTTGCAAAGTATGTGTAAGGCCCTGGGTTCAGCCCCCAAATACTGCAAAAATAATAAAAATAATAGTGGAGTTGTTATCTTCCTAATAGAACTAATTGTTATAAATTAAATTCTTTTTTTTTTTTTTTTTTTTTTGGCAGTACTAGGGTTTGAACCCAGGGCGTCGCACCTGCACACTTTGCAAGTACTGGACCACTGAGATGTGCCCCCAGCCCATTTTTTTGACTTTTTGTGACAGGGTCTTGCTAAATTACACAGACTGCCTCTGGTCTCGAACTTGCGATCCTCCCGCCTCCGCCTCCCAAGCCACTGGGAGTGCACACAGGAGTGCACCACTGCGCCCGGCTATAAATAAAATTCTTGATTATGTATATGATTAGACTCTCTCTAGGGAGCTCCACAATTAGATTGGAATAACTGGGGGCTTTTAACAATAAACACAGGTGTAGCCTTGTCCATAGCATCACTTCACCCTATCAAGATGTGTATATGTACGCATGTGTTTGTATTTGTGTGCACATATACATGTGTTAGCATATTTTCATTGTGCCATTTCCTGCTTTAAGATAGAAATTCTGGGTCATATTATTTAAAAGAATAAGCATTTTTAAGACATTGCATTTCAATGTTGTAAACAGAACATTAATGTATTTTAACCTGCTTTATCTCAATTTATCAAACCCTCTTATATCCAAGTCCATAGAGATAGAAGTTAATATGTCCTTTTACAAGGCAAGTTAAGCTAAATTTTTTAAAATATCTTTTGATTGTAACAAAATTTTATCATGGACCTAAAATCTCAAGATGTGAGAGAAAGATCATCTATGTACATCACCATCTAAGGATTCATTACATTTTGGATTGTGATAGTGTGATTGCCTAGCATCCATGAGGCCTTGGCTTCCATCCTCCAGTACTGAAGGGGGGAGCTTATTTTAAAAGGTGATAAAATATTAAATATCAATGAAGTTAGAAATATGGTCATATTTTTCAACTGGTAATATTTTTATAATGAGAGAAGGTTGTGACAATCCACTCAGGAAGCATTCCCAAAACAATCAGCCATTGAAAACCCTACGAAGGTTGCTATGAGTCAGACACAACTTGGTGGCACCTAACAACAACAACAATATATCTGTATAGTCCTCAAGTCAATCACAAAATACTTTCTGCACATGTAAATTTCATTCATTAGCAAGATGATGTTAGGCAATTTAAGGTGATGCCATATACATTTTAACTGATTATTTCTTGATTAAAGAAACATCTCTTGTTTTCATAATGGCCTTAATTACACGCTTTCCAAAAGTTATATCAGTTGAGCAATAATACTTTATAAGGGAAAGCTAAAATAATAAAGAACCATCATGAGTACTAAAAATCTGTTTTTAAAATCTTCTTGAAGCCAACTACCTTACTTCAATGGGCAATATTTCACCCTTGATTGAATACCTCAAAGGGGTTAGGTTGAATTGTAATAATACATACATTTTTCATATTTTTCTAAAACAGAATATGTGCCAGTTCTCAGTGAGTGTTCTACAAAACAAGGAAATGATGATTGTACACTTTAACGTGGGCATAAAAATCAGATTAATACTTGACATTGCCAACAATTTTGCTGCTTCAATCAATTCTGCCACCTATTCTTTCTGATGATCTTAAAATATCATGATTACTTATTTTTGAGGTCTGGGGTTATGCTCTCTTGGTAAAGTGCTATTCTGCCC
>VMDO01019674.1:0-39150 GCA_007922755.1 Pedetes capensis
CATTTTTACATTCTCAGCAGTATTAGATGGATGATCTAGTCCATTTACATTATTGCCAGCCTTTAGTATTATTACTATTATTGTTGTTGTTGTTGTTTAATTTTACCTATTCTTATATGTTTTTTCCTATCTTCCCCATTTTTACACCATATTCATAAAGTTGTGCTGTTTACATTGAGATTGACCTCTCTCCCTTCATCCCTCCCCCTTCTCCAATAATTGCTTCATTCTGCTAGAACCCTTTCTCCTTCTTTCCACTCCTTAAATTGTCCCTTCTACACTAAGTTTAATTGAGCTGTTTATTATTTTTCAATTTATGTATGAGACTTTTTCCTTCCTTCAAGTTTGATTCAACTCTCACATATGAATGAGAACACATGGTATTTCTCTTTTGGGGCTTGTGTTCATTCACTTAAGATGATGTTCTCCAATTCTATCCATTTTGTTGCAAATGACATTATTTCACTTTTTTCATTACTGAATAGTATTCCATTGTATATATATATACCATAATTTTTGAGCCATTCTTCTGTTGATGGGCACTTTGGTTGATTCCATATCCTTGCTATTGAGAAAAGTGCTGCATTAAATATGGAGATGCAGGTGTCTCTGCGGTTTGTTGACTCACTTCCCTTTGGGTATATTCCCAGTAGTGGTATAACTGGGTCATATGGTAAGTCTATTTTTAGTTTTCTCAGGTATCTCCATATTGACTTGCAAAGTGGTTGAACCAATTTACAGCCCTACCAACAGTGTGAGAGAGTTCTCTTTTCCCCACACCCTCACCAGCATTTGTTGTTTTTTGTTTTATTGATCTTGGCCATTCTTACTGGAGTAAGGTGGAATCTCAGGGTTATTTTGATTTGCATTTCCCTAATGGCTAGGGATATTGAACAATTTTTGACATGTTTAATGGCCTTATAAACTTCTTCATTTGAGAACTATCTATTCAGTTCTTTTGCCCATTTGTGTATTGAACTATTTATTGTCTTGGTAGTTGCTTTCTTGAGTTCTTTGTAAATTCAGGGAATTAGTCCTCTGTCTGATTCATAGGATGCAAAGATTTTCTCCCATTCAGTGGGGATTTCCTTGCTCTGTTGATTGTTTCCTTTGCCACACAGAAGCTTTTTAATTTCATTTAATCATAATTTATCTATTCTTATTGCAATTCCCTGAGCAATTGGAGCCCTTTTAAGGAAATGCTTTCCCATGTCCAAATGTTAGAACACATTGCCTATCTTTTCTTCTACTAATTTTCAGGTTTCTGGCTTTATGTTGAAGGCTTTCATCCATTTTGAGTTGACTCTCATACATATTGAGAGGTGTGGGTCTGTTTTCATTTTTCTGCAAGCGGATATCCAAGTTTCTCAGCACCATTTGTTGAAAAGGCTATCCTTTCTCCATTTTGCCTGCTTTGTTTCTTTGTCAAAAATCAGGTGGCTATAGATCCATTGGTGTGTCTCTCAGTCCTCTATGCTGTTCCACTGGTCTTCAGGACTATTTTTGTGCCAGTACCAAACTGTTTTTTCTACTACAGCCCTGTAGTATAGTTTAAAGTCAGGGATTGTGATCCCACCTGCACTAGTTTTGCAGCTTAAGAATTCATGTAATAGTTCTGACGATGTAAAAAGAAAGTTCACTGCAGAAAAATTTCTATCTTAAACAGAACTGGAACCCAAGGATATATAGAAAAATATTACCATAAAAAGACAAGTAAATGGAAGAGAAGTCTTTGATGGGGGGGTGATGAGGGGAGGAAGTGCACAAGAGGATAAGGGGGAACTCATATGTATAATGTACAACAACATGCATATATGTAAATGTCACAATGAAAAGCATGTCAGAATGAATCACATTAAGGTGTACATTAAAAATTTCCAATAAAAAAATTATTAACCATACAATGCAACTTTGAAGAATATTGGTGACAATTTAAGAAAAAGTAAAAATAATAAGACCAAAAAAAAGAATGTTTTAGCTATATGTGGTCTCTTGTGTTTATATATGAATTTTTGGATTTTTTTTTCTATTTCTGTAAAGTCTGTCATTAGAATTTTAGTGGGGATTACATTAAATCTATAGATTGTTTTTGGTACTATAGCCATTTTTATAATATTGATTCTCCCAATCCATGAGAAGGGGAGGTCCTTCCACCCTCTAGCATCCTCTTTGATTTCTTTCTTTAATGTATTGAAGGTTTCCTTGTAGAGATCTGCAGGAACTTTGGTTAGATTGATTCCAAGGTACTTAAGTTTTTGGTGGGTTTTCATGAAAGGGATTGTAGCTTTAATTTCCTTCTCTTCCTGCTCACAGCTGGTTTAAAGGAAGACTACTAATTTTTGAGTGTTAATTTTGTATCCTGCCTCTTTGCTAAAGGAGTTAATTAGGTCTAAAGGTTTTCTAGAGGAGATTTTGTGGTCCTTTAGGTAAAGTATCATGTCATCTGCAAATAAGAAAATTTTGACCTCTTCTTTGCCTACTTATATCCCTTTGATTTCTTTCTCTAGTCTAATTGCCCTGACTATGACTTCAATCACAATATTAAATCAGATAGGAGAGAGTAGTCAGCCTTGTCTTATTCCTGATCTTAGAGGAAATGGTTTCAATTTTTCAATGTTATATGATGTTGGTTGTAGGTCTGTCATAAATGATCTTTATGATGTTATGGTATTTTCCTGTTATGTCTATTTTCTCCAGGGTTTTTTCATGAAAAGATGTTGCACTTTGTCAAAGGCCTTTTCAGGATTGGTTGAGATGATCATGTAATTTTTGTTTGCAAGCCTCTAGATATGTTGAATTACATTAATTGATTTTCATATATTGAACCAGTCTTGCATATATGGAATAAATCCCACTTGGTCATGGTGAACAATCTTCTAAATATGTTGCTGAATTCAGTTTGCCATAATGTTTTTTGAGAATTTTTGCATGTATGTTCATTATGAAACATGGTCTATAATTCTCTATCTTAGATGTATCCTTGCCTGGTTTAGGTTTCCAGGTGATGGTAGCTTCATAGAATGAGTTTGGGAATGCTCACTCCTTTTCTACTTTTTGAAATAACTTGAGGAAAAGTGCTGTTAATTCTTCTTTGAAAGTTTGGTAGAATTCTGCTGTGAACCCATTAGATCTTGGGATCTTCTTTGTTGAGAGATTTTTATTACCTTTTCTATTTCAGCATATGTAATGGGATTTTTTAGGTCACATATGTCCTCTGGGGTTAATTCTGGTAAATCATATGTGTTAATAAATTTATCCATTTCTTCTGTATTTTTGTATTTTGAGGAATATAATTTCTCAAAGTATTCCTTGATGATTTTCTGTATTTCACTGGAATAGGTGGTTATGATCACTTTTTCATGTCTAATTTTCACAATTTTTGGCCTTTTCTTTTTTCTTTTTAATGAGATTAGTCAGGGAAGTGTCTATTTTATTAATCTTTCCAAGGAACTAGCTCTTAGTCTCATCAAATCTTTGAATTATCTTTTTAGATTCTAATTGAGCTATCTCTGCCTTGATCTTGATCATTTCTGTCTGAGTGCTCCTTTTGTGACTGATTTGTTGTTGGCTTTCTGGTACCTTCAGATATGTCATTAGGTCATTTATTTGGCTCATCTCTACCTTATTGATGAAGGTACTCAATGCTATAAACTTCCCTCTTAGAACTGCCTTTGCTGTATTCCGTATGTTTTGGTAGGATACATTTTCATCCTCATTTGATTGTAGGAATTTTTTAATTTCCACTTTAATTTATTCAATAACCCATTGATCATTCAGCAGTGTATTATTTAGTCTCCATGAATTTGTAAAATTTCTGGTGTTTTTCTTGCTTTTGAGCTCTAATTTTATTCTGTTGTGGTCTGATAAGGTACAGTGGATGATTTCTACTTTTTTGTATTTATTGAGGCTATTTTTGTGTAGTAAAATATGGTCTATCTTAGACAAAGGTCCGTATGATGCTGAGAAGAATGTGTATTCCTCATCAGATGGATGGAATATTCTGTAGATATCTGTGAATTCTGGTTGGTCTAAGGTGAAAATTAAACTCATCATTTCTCTGTTGATTTTTTCTTTTGATGACCTGTCTCTTGGTGAAAGAGAGATACTAAAGTCTCCCATAATTATTGTGTCTAAACCAATGTATTCCTTTATTTCCCATAAAGTTTGTTCTGTGAAAGTAGGTGCCCCTATATTTGGAGAATACATATTAAGTAATATTATTGGTTCCTGGTTGATTGTTCCTTTTAGTAATATGTAGTGTCCTTTTTGTCTCTTCTAATTAGTTTTGGATTGAAAGTTAATCTGTCTGAAATTATTAATGAAACTCCTGCTTTTTTGTTTTCCCCCTGCTTGGTATATTATCTTCCAGCCATTAATTCTCAATCTATTACAGTCTTTGTACATTAGGTGTACATTCAATGGCACATATTGAGGGTTTGTGTTTTTCATGCAATTGGCTAGTCTATGTCTCTTAATTGATGAATTAATACCATTTGCATTAGGAGTAATTATTGAGAAGTGTTTATTGTTATGCATCCAGTCAGTACTTGTTACTGGTTTTTGATTCATGTTTATCTTATTTCTTCTTGATTTGACCTCATGTTAATTGTTCATTTATTTGATTGTCTGCATAAGGTTGTCTTATCTCCCCTATATGTGGTAGTTGATTGAGGATCCTCTGTAATACTGGCTTGGTGTTTGCAAGTCATTTGAATATGACAATATCATGGAATGTCTTATACTCCTTGTCTATTTTAAAAGATAACTTTGCTGGGTATTGTATTCTTGGTTGGAAGTTGTTCTTTTTCAGAACATCGATGGTATGTGTCCAGACCTTTCTAGCTTTCAATGTTGATATGGAAAAGTCCATGATTATTTTATGGGTTTGCCTTTGAAAGTCAGTTGGGATTTTCCCTAGCTGCTTTCAAAACTGCTCCTCTGCTGTCCAACATAAGTGGTCATACAATAATGTGTCCTGGGGAAGATCTGTTTTGATCTACTCTTGGTGGGGTTCTGAATGATTCAGTTGTATAAGTATCCAGTTCTTGCATTAGATTTGGAAATTTTTTACTTAATGTATCTTCGAATAAATTTCCTAATTCTCTTGTATTGCTTTCTGCTTCAGGGATTCCTCGAATTCTTAAATTTTGCTTTCTCATTTTGTCTGAAACTTCTTGGAGATCTAGCTGGTATTGCCTCATCATTTTCTCCATCCTAGCTTGCATGTAGTTAATATCTTGAAAGCCTTTCTCTGTGTCTGATATTCTCTGTTCAGCCTGGCCCAGTCTTGATGTTGAGGATTCTATTGAAGTGTTTATTTCATTCAGATTGCCTTGCATCTCAAGGATTTCAGCTTGGTGTGTTCTGATAATTTCTAGCTCCTTGGAGAATACAGACTCCAAATGAGATACCTGCTTCTCCAAGATCTCAAGTGTGCTGATGGTGTTAGCTTTGATATCTCTTAGCATATTTATAATCAAAATTCTGAATTCTGATTCAGACAACTCTAGAAATTGGAATTATTTGATATTCTCTGTTGAGAGGCTTTGGTCTGTGGGACTGTCACATCCAGGGTGTCCTTTCATATTTTGTGGAATTTTTTTTTTCCTGACGCTTGCCCATTGCTTGGTCTGGGAGTTAGGTTCCACTTCCTCCAAGTGTGAAGATTCTCCCTCTGATGTTTTTGGGAGATGATGAATTTCCCTCATGCTTTTCTATCAATCCCCAGTCCCACTCTCACATTGAAACCTGGAAGGTCTTGGGGGGGAGGGGTTCTGCACAGTGTCCCTTCAGCTGGAGATAATGGTAGAAAGTCCACACCAGTATCTCAAGCTGGCCCAGGTTTCAGGATGCTCTCAGCAACCTGCCCTATGGAGTATTCCATCTGTGCCATGCTAGCAGAAAGGTGACATGTCCCTTGATGCCCCAGCAAGACCCCTGGTACCCCCACAGAGCTTGTGGTCCAAGATATCAGCTCATAGAAGGCAGCCTAAACAGCAACAGTGGATGATGGCCAGACTGATCTCATTGCTCGGTTCACTGCCCTCTTGTGTGACCCAAGCCCTGCCATGCTTGCTCACAGATCCCACACTGCAATGGGAGGGATGATATTATGGTACCCCCCATGAATCTAAGGCCTGCACTCCCATGTGGGACTCATGCCACCTGGCTCTTCTGTCAGGAACTCCATGGCTAAGACCTCCACGGCAGGGGAATGGTGGCTATGTTGGCACACCTGCTGCACTCAAGGTCTGTGCACCCACTGTCCTTTCATGCATCTTGAGCCTTGCCTTGTTCACTTGCTGATCCCACTCTGCAGTGGGAGGGATGACATCGTGCTACACCCAGTGAATCTAAGACCTGCGTTTCTGTGTGGTACTTGTGCCACCCTGCTCTCCTGTTGCCAACTATGCGGCTAGGACCTCTGAGGCAGGAGAATGGCAGTTACCATGGCACATTGGCTGGACTCGGAATCTGGGCACCCTCTAGGTGGGATGATATCTTGCTACTCCCAGTGAATTTGGGGCCTGTGCTCCCATGTGGGCCTCATAACACCCATTCTCCTGTGATGAACTGTGGAGCTAGGACCTCCACAATAGGGGAATGGCAGCTGCGCTGGCATGCACTTGGTGTCTGGGTGCCCTCTGTCCTATCCTATTATCCTGAGCCCTACTGCACTCACTTACCGATCCTACACTACTGAGGTGAGATGATCATGCAACCCCCAGAGGGTCTGTAGCCTGTGCTCCCACATGGGACTTGCACCCACCAGTCTCCTATCACAAGCTGCACAGCCAGGACCTCCACTGTGGGGGGATGGCAGGTGCGCAGCTGGCACAGCACCTGGTGTCCAAGACTCACCAGTTGCTCTCCGTGGGAAGTGCTACATATGTCCTATTGGCAGGATGTTGGAGAGCTGTCAGGGCTGCACTCCTTGGGGGATCTGAGCTCCAGATGCCCATGTGAAATCCTCCCCTGGGTTGTACGTTCTCTGTGTTCTGTGATTCAGATGATGGGGGATCATCCATGGTGGTTTCCCTAGTTCTTCTCCACTTTTGGTTTTCTGTCTCATGACCCTCTGGAGTCTCTCCACCGTCTGTGCAATCCATGTAGTGCCAGAGGAATTGCAGGTGGGTTTTCTGGTGGCCCAGTTCTATGTAGCTGACAATTTTCCATTCCCACTGAAGCAAATATTCCTGCTTCTGGTGGCACACACTCACTGACCTACAGTGCTGATTCCTTCTCCTCTTTCAAAAATTCCTCCACCATTGGTGATATTTACCTAAACTTTTGGATTTTTTTTATTTTTATATACCCCTAGCTCTTATATAATTTATTTTTCTGTTTGATCAATATGAGTTCTAAACCATTGTTTAGGCTCTCCTATCTCTCCATATCTCCAGGCAGGTGTTATCTGTCCACCATCTTAACCAGGTCTCACAGCATTTTTTGAATGATTTCAAATCATCCATTTAAAATTTCACTTTTCCTTCTCTCCTATCACTCTTGGCATTAGGTACCATCAAGTCCGTGTCTGACTCATAGTAACTGCATTTACAACAGAACAAAACACTACTGGACACTATGCCATGCTTGACAATATATCAATGCATCTCTGTCTGAGGTATTCATAGGGTTTTCAATAGCTGATTGTTTCGGGAAAGAACTGCTAGTCCTTCTCCCAAGCCTACAGCACCTGATATTCCCTGCAATCTCCCATCCAAATGCTAACTTACCTTGCTTAGCTTCTGAACTCTTATGAGATCAGACACTGGCATGGTAAGGCTGTAAGCTCTTTCACTCTGTTGTTGTTAGGTGACATAGAGTTAGTCGGACTCATAGGGACCCTCATAGAGTTTTCAGTGGCTGATTGTTTTGGGATGGTTTCAGGAATGTATTGCCACATGCTTCTTCCATTTCTGATATGCTGGGGATGAAACTGTGGACCTTAATGAGCAAGGCAGCACTCCACCAACTGAGCTAAACTCCAGCCCATTAACTCTACTTTGTAGAGGCCAATATTTGATGCTTTCTTGAAACTTGTTGTTGTCAGATGCCCGTTGAGTTGGGGCCAAATCATAGTTACCCCATGTGAAACAGAATGAAACAACACTATGTCACATCTAGCACTATGTTCGTGCTTCTCTGCTATTCATAGGGTTTGCAATAGTTGATTGTTTCAGGATTGTTTCAGGATTGTTTCAGGAGTGGACTGCCAGGAACTTCTCCCATCTTTGCAGTGCTGGGGATCAAACCCCAGGCATCAAAGAGTGCAGAGCAGTAGTCTGGCAACTGAGATAAAATGCAGCCCCACTCTTTCACTCTAAATACTATTTATCAAATTATTTTATAGATTATTACCCACTTATAATCTCAAATGCCTGCAGCCATTCCACTGTGGCATCTGATCCCATCAGATCTCAGGAAGTAAGCAGGGTCGGGCCTGGTTAGTAGTTGGATGGGAGACCACCTAGGAACACCAAGTGCTGTAGGCTTGGGAGGACTAGGAAGCCCACTCCCAAAAAACAATCTGCCATTGAAAACCCTAAGAATAGCAGACAAGCACTGACAATAGTGTTTCACTTGTTGTAGATAGTGTTACAGAATCGGATATTGACTTGATGGCACTGAACAACAACATAATAGCAAATATACTTGTAATGAAGACATTAGGTCAAAAACACAATTAGAGCTATATAATCAATATCCTACTCTAACACAGAATTTCAATTTGATTTTAGTATTTTTTAAACTTTAAAAGAAGAATAAACTAACAGTGGTTATTGTTTGCTTATGTAATAGTTCTAAATTTCCTTTAGCACAGTCTCATATGTTTCCTATTGAAAATTTCTCTCCTAAAAAGTTCATGAAAATACTGACTGCCTGTTTTACTTATTGACACCCGCATATGTGCCTTTATCTGATTGCTGTGCATTCTCTCTCTCCCTCTCTCTCTCTTTCTCATTCCCTCCCCCCACTCTTGTCTATCCATCATCACCAGTGTGGTATATGCTCTATGTTGACTCACTCAACACCTATTCAAAACAAGGACATTTCTTGGCCCTCTTGCACTTAGATGTAACCACATAGCATTGGTGTATAAGCAGGAATCTTTAGGGAGTGCTTACCTTCCTCAATAAAATCAGAGATCTTGAGCGGGGCACAGTGGTGCATGCCTGTAATCCCAGCAGCTCGGGAGGCCGAGGGCAGGAGAATCGCAAGTTCGAGACCAGAGGCAGTCTGAATAACTTAGTGAGACTCTGTCTCAAAAAGTAAAAAAATGCACTGAGGGTGCAACTCAGTGGACCAGCACTTGCAGAGCATGTGAGCGTGAGGCCCTGGGTTCAAACCCCAGTACCACAAAAAATAAAATAAAATAAAATCAGAGATCTTAAGAAACTTCTGGAGCCAAGCACCAAGATGCACACCTGTGATCCTAGCAATTCAGGAGGCTGAGGCAGGAGGATCACAAATTCAAGGCCAGAGGCAGTCTACACAATTTAGTGAGATCCTTTCTCAAAATAAAAAATAGAAAAGAGGCTGGGGGAATGACTCAGTGGTAAAGTGCTTGCCTAGCATGAGCACATCTCTAGGTACAATCTGCTAGTACTGGAGAAAAAAAAGAAAAAAGAAATTTCTAGTTTTCAATCAGGCAAAAAAAATCAATTATTTCATGCATCTGATTTTCTCTAAGTCAAAAAAATTCAAAAGAAATCTTTAATAAGGCTTAAAATAAAAAAAATTTTTCTGTTTAAAATAGCTAAGAAAGTTTGTTATCTAAATGCTCCATTCCATTAATTGGTTTATTCATATATTAGTAAACAGCTAAAAACAATGAAAAAGTGTCCATACATTTTGAATTAACACGAGAAGATCATGCTTCTTAAACTAGGAGTATTCAACACTAACCCAAGAAGTATATGAAATAACAGAGTAAACATGACACATCTAGGGAAGTATTCAGTTTCTTTAAGAGTAAGTCATTTAAAACATCATATTAATTTCAAAGCAATCTGAGTATAATAGGAAATAGAATTTTTAAACTTGCATTAATATAGTTCTTTCAGTTTTTTGTTTTTGCTTTTGTTTTGCAGTACTGGGAAGTTGATCAGCAGAGCCTCTGACATGCTTTGCAAGAGCTCTACCACTCAGCTGCACCCCTAGAACATTTTTTTACTTTTTATTTGGAGACAAGTTCTCACTAAATTACTCAGGCTGCCTCTGGTCTCTAACTTGCAATCCTACTGCCTCCCCATCCTGAGTCACTGGAATAACAATTTAATATTAATCTTGAAACAGGAGAAATACCATGTTTTTAAAGAATGAAGAATATTAAAAGTTGAACTTTTTGATACAAATGACCTTTTATTTTTCTACTGACTTTTGCAAGTCAATGGATTAATAGTATAGTTGGTTTAAATGTTGTCTGATTAGTATCATTATATGAAATAAAACTATAGAGATCAAGAACTCTCTGGTGCGGCATGTAAGCATCCAAGCAGTCTATGATGCTGGGAGTGGTGGCACATGTCTTTAACCTCAGCACTTTGGATGTAGAGGCAGGAGGATCGTGAGTTCAAGGCCAGCCTGGGCTACATAGTAAGACTGTGTCTCAAACAAGCAAATAAAACAAGCAACAACAAAAGTGGTCAATGAAATCTGCCTGTAGAATTTCTCTCCCAGTAGTAGGCAGTAGAGCACAGTTACCACTGTCACCCAGACTTTGACCCTTGAGCAAGTAAGACAGGGAGGATATTATTTTATAGAAACTACTTACATTTTGTTAACAGTAACTGCCCTGTTTTTCAGATGTTTCAAAAGTTCTGGTAGGACTCAGAGGAGGGATGTGTCCACCTAAATACCCTCTAGTACTTCACCAATTACCTGGATCTAAAGCTCCTGAAGGGCTCATTTAAAATGCAGCCTCTGGAGCCCATCCCAGAAGAGAAACAGAATCTGCAAAAGAAGCCTGAGAATCTGAATTTTAAACAGTTTTGCATTGATTGATATGTAAATTAAAGTTCCAGAACTGTTGCCTTTCTTTTTAAGATGTACTAAAAACAGACTTCACACATGTTTTATTAATAGCAGTTAAAAGTTTTCTTCCTGAGCCTTGGTTAAAAGGAAATCCTTAGTGCAGTTCTAGTGACAGCATAGAAAGAGCTAATGCTTGAAAATCCCCTTTTAGCTCTACAAATAACAAATTGAAATCCTCTGAGATCAATAAAATATGAGCCTTTCCTTCCTTATGTCTCTATTCTATATAATATAATCTTTTCTTAATATTCTCTGCCCTAGAGAATTATTCTCATTAAAACTTTTAAAAATAAATAAAAAGAGGACAACAGTCCATCATTTACAAACTCTTACCTGTTGTGGCATGTGTCATTTAAGTGATGAATTGCAGATGCATGTGAGTAGCTCAACAACTTGTTCTTTAGTTATTTTAGAGCTTTCAGTCCACCTCTTTGATTTATTGCCCTGGGAAATAGCAATACATTCCCAAAGAACAAGAGCTATCTCTATGTAGCTAAAACAGAAGATAAATTTTATTCAAGAATCTAGGGCACAAGAGAAACCACTAGAGATTAACGTACATTGCAAGATACTCTCATTTGCATAATACCAAGAAATAAGGGAATATGTAAACAAAAGGTATAAAATTCAAAAGGGAATAAACAGCTAATCTCATTTCACTTTTTTCTTTCATTAAATGATTGATCTTTAATAAGACTCTAAAAGTTTGCTTTGATACATCAAAGCCAAAGCAATACATGTGTGATATCAAATATACCATTAGACTTTTAGAAAGCATTTGGAGGAGAAATGCCTTCATGGAACATTAGGTTATGGAGTTACAAAACAAAAAGGATACTTAAAAAGATGTCAGGAGTTTATCAGTCACAGGAAGACTCTTAAGACACTCTCTTTGATCATTCTCTTCCTAGACAATCCCTTCAGGATAGGTCAGGTGAAAGGAAAAGCTCAGTGTCCCAGGTTGTGACATTCACAATTGTGAACACAGAAGCTAATAAAGTTCTGGGCTTTCACCCTGTAAGGTGAATTAGAAAGACAAAGAGTTAAGTTTAAACCAAACAGAGAAGATTTCTTTGATCCAAAGTTACATCTGTCTAATTTAGGGAGGAAGAATCCTCTGTGTGGTGTTTCCACACTCGCTGGAGGAGTGGCCAGTGTTTGGAAGGAAGTATTATAATAACGATAAAGTGCTTTTCTATGTGAACTTATCTCCTAAACCTAACTATCTTCCCCCAAAAAAAGGAAAAAGAAAGCCAGGCATGATGATTATACACCTATAATCTCAGCAATAGAGAGGCAGAGGCAGGAGGATCATGAGTTCACTGGCAGCCTGGGCTGCACAGCAAGAGCCTGATCAAAGAAACAAAAACAACAACAACAAAAAGAAAAAAACAGAAAGGAAGGAAGGATGAGAGAGAGAACGGGGGAAAAAGAAAAGAATAGAAAAAGAATGGGTTGGAGGGCAGAGTTGGGGAGTAGAATTGGCAGGAAGTAGCCTTTATGTACAAATTTGAGGAATTTTCAGTCCTAAATTCAAGCTAATATTCTCTTAAGGTTTTACTTTCCACTATATTCACTGAAAATATGAGTTAAAGAAAGTTTTAAATATATAAATATATAAGTGAGTGTGTGTGTGTGCACGCATAGTTCAAGATATTTCATTATTTGCATCTCTCATCCAGTAGTAATTCAAAATTCTCTTTATCAACTCCATACTGCACTGTTACAATGACAGTAGATATGACATTCTGTAATTAGCTAGGTGTGGTGGCACACACTTATAATCCCAGTAACTCAGGAGGTTGAAGCAAAAGGATTTTAAGTTTGAGGCCAGTCTAGGTAACATAGGTAGTTCTAGGCCAGCCTGGGCTACACAGCAAGACTCTGTTTCAAAAAAAGTCTCTCCTGCACCCCCCAAAATAGCCAGGCACTGTGGCACAAATCTGTAATCCCAGTGATTTGGGAGTCTGAGGCAGGAGGATCTCAAGTTCAAGGCCAAAGGCAGCCCAAGCAACTTAGCTAGACTTTATCTCAAAATAAAAAATAAAAATGGGGGTTGAGTGCTGCTCAGTGATGGTACAGCACTTGCACAACATGTGCAAGGCCCTGAGAGCAATATTCCAGTATATGCATATATATATGGTTAATGATAGACATATTATAAACATCAAAATCCTTGTTTTATAGTGTACCTATAGATTAACACATTGCAAAAATTAATCATCTTTCCTTAGCAAAAATTTTACTTAGATTACTATTTTAACATGCCAGTAAGAGGAATTGTTTTAATAAACATTCCTTCCAAAATACATTAGACTACATTTTCCTTTTACAAAAATCCAATCTGTTCAAGTAAGAAATATATAAGCAAAACTATGTGCTGTTAACCTACATTAGTTTCCTGCTATATATTCCAAGAAAAAAAAAGTATTCATCTTAAACAATTATGAAATGCCCTACCAGTCAGGCAAATATATTCCCTTAACCTGAAATCATTCTTCAGAAAAAAAAAAACAAAAACATAAATACACAACATATGACATTACAGCTGTTTTCATATCTATACTACTAATAAAAATCAATATCATATATCCTTTATAATTACAATAATATTAAATATCCCAGCTGAAAAACCTATACAGAATTTTAAGGACCTCTTTCATCAGAATGACCAATTCTGTATTCCTTGGCTAAGAATTACTGGCACTGGACAGCAACCTGGTGTGCAGACGGAAAAGGGCAATTCAACTTGACAAAATTCTTGCTGAATCCAGTGAAGTGGAAAAATATGAGAAGCCAAACACAAGTCATTTCCACCGTAATTGAATGCCTGGATAGATTTCCTATCAGCAGTATCTTCTCAGAGCATATTAGATAATAGATACACAGAGGAAAAAAAAGAATAAATATAATTACTCAGTACGTCTACTGAGTCACCTATAAGCTTGGTGGTAATAGTTTCAGTGCTTTCTACATAGGTCTGCACTGTATTTAATAAGAGTTAACAGTAATATTGACAGTTAATGAGTGTTTATCAATGCCAAGCACTATACTCTATATTTTACAAGGACTGATTGGTGCACAGAAAAAGTCCTTGAGACATCATTCACCTGTTTTTACCAAGGAGGTAACTGTGTCTTGCCTGCAGATCTACTGTGCTGGAGTCCAATCCTATCAGATCTTAGAAGCTAAGAAGGGTCAGGCATGATTCATACATGGATGGGAGACCACCTGGAAAACCAGGTGCTGTGGCTTGGGAGAAGGACCTGGCAGCCCACTCCCAAAAAGCAATAAGCCATTGAAAACCTTATGAATTGCAAGTGCCAGGCGTGGCACAGTGTCAGGTCGTGTTTCATCTGTTTTACATGGGGTTGCTATGAGTTGGTCCTGACTCGAAGGCACCTAGCAACAACAACGTGTGTCTTATATTAAGTATACCAAGCAAAATCACACAGTTCTTAAAGGTTGACACCCAAATGAAAACAAGTCTGCCTAATTTAAGAAACTTTCCTTGTAAGTGCTATCTACTTTTCAAAAAATATTACATAAAACTATAAAATTTTACACAGGGGTAAATCGGTTCTAGAATTTTAAAATAATTTTCCAAATACTAATAGGGATTTAGAGTTGCATTGTGGACTGAAGGCTGCTTATGGTCTTTGACTACAGTATATACTACTATCTGTCAACAAACAAAATTTTAAAAGAAAAAAATTAAGCTTCTGGACTAAATATTGATTTTGAAAAAATAATCCCTAAAATGGGGCACAGAATCCACCATTTTCACTAATCCATTTTTTATTTACAATTACAATGCTTTTTGGAAGCAGTACAATAACAGGAAACAACATGCCCAAGTTTCATCACTCACCAAGCAGGGAAGAACACCAGTTTCCAGAATAAATATTATTTTGAAATCACTTTATACTAAGATTGCCAGAAGAAGCTGTCACAGCTTTGCATTAAAGAAACAAACACATGATTCCTGTTGGGTATAATATTCAGTCCCATGATAAGCAATAAATTAAAGGATTCCAACTCCAAACTGATATCTAAGACACAATAATTGTGGCTGCTAAACTCAGATGATTACTGGAATTTTTAAAATGCCTCTCTCTATATAATATATATATATATATATATATATATATATATATATATATATATATATATTTCTCTTTATATCTCTCTCTCTCTCTCTCTCTCTCTCTCTCTCTCTCTCTCTCTCTCTTTCTCTCTCTCATTACTTTTTTAAACTCATGGTCCTGCCACAGCCTTCCAAGTACTGAAATTACAGGTGTGTGTCACCACACCTGGCTAAAGTGTACTTTTCTAAGGATGGCTTAACTACATGTAACTTTCAATCATTTTAAATAGTTTTGTATCAAACTGTATCAGTTTTCTAACTTCTCTAACATAATCTTAAAGTAGTTGCCAGTACACAATATATATATACACATACATATATATACATACGTGTGTGTGTGTGTGTGTGTGTGTGTGTGTGTGTGTGTGTGTGTATCCAGTACTTTGGATAAATTCATAATGAGTAACATTTTCACAGACTGAGCAAAATAGAGAAAGTTCACTTACTCTGAGCATATGTTAAAGAAATATAGTTTGGAGTCAGGGGACCATAAAGTCTAGCTAGTCTCACATTTCCCACCTATTAGACAAAATTTAGAGTCATATATTCAATTTTCTGGATAAGATAACATCTAAAAACCTAACAGTTTTTTCCACATAAAACACCTACCTAAAGGAGCAATACATAGCATTCACACTGAAATAACTATGAAAATACATATAAACTATAAGTGACAACTTAACACTAAAAACTTATATTTACATTCAACCGACTGACAAGTCTGTTAAAATTTTCATAAACTATAAAATATTTGGTATTCCAGAATCATAATCAAAACTTGGCACATACCAACAAAGAAAACAACAACATACTGCACTAAAAGTTGGTGGAAGATACTTGGTTCTCCCAGTTTTTTCCCTTTCCTAAATGTCCTAGGATTTGTACTGACTGTAAAATCAGCAGGCATGTATTTACTAGTCATATGCGGTTTTATGGGAAAAATTGTCTCCTTTACCACAAGTGGTATTTCATTTTCCCTAAATTGTCAATGTAGTAGAAGTAGAAGAAATTGTAGTAGAAATTGAAGAAGGTTAACCATCAATTCAGAAGAGTTTCTTCAAATAAAATCCAGTTAAATACTATAATGTGGACAAAGGGCTTTGCTTGTCAATCCTTTCAGGAGCTATAAATTTAAGGAACTACATATATCCAAATGGACTATGATTACAGCCAAAAATGGATCACAATCATTCTACTGGCAAATGATGATGCTAAAATATTACCTCTCATTGTTTAAGAAAAGTAATTTTTCAAGACTGCTCAAGGCCAGAAAACAAAAAACTGATGGAAATTGAGTATCATCTGAAGATCAAGAAGAACATATTGGTGATTAGCAGAGTCTATCATTTTCATAGGGCTGGGATTTAGCTCAGTTGGTAGAGCGCTGCGCTGCAGTCTCTGAGGTCCTGAGTTCAATTCCCAGCACCGCAAAAATGGGAGAAGGGCCTGGCAATCCACTCCCAAGGCAATCCCGAAACAGTCAGCCATTGAAAACCCTGTGAGGATCGCTATGAGTTGGATACTGACTCGATGACACCTAACAACAACAACATCATTTTCATAATGTTTAGTTGGTTTCCTTAATAAATTTCAAATCAACATGAGCCTTATAAAAGAAAGACAAAGATTTCTTCTTAAATATCATGGATTGAATACACATTTTTCACTCAGTAAAATATTACTGAAATACACTAAAGGATTTTTGAGGTGTACTTTTAAAAGGACAAAATGAAATATAGAGGAAAAAACAAAACATGGAAAAGAGCAATAAAATTAGAGGAAAAGAAAAATTGATGGATGAGTGGTAATTTAATTTTCAGAATACTGAACCGTAAAATTTAAATGTCCACAGACAAAAAAGGTCACATGAATCCTATACAATATGTTGTCAATTACTGTGGTTTTAGACTTCTCAAATGCAAATTTGAAACTAAAACAAAAATGAATTTCAGAGAAAATAGTATTTTCCAAAACTTCAATTCTATAGCTAGTCCAAATCAAATTCAAGAGTATAATAAACACTTCCAGACATGCAATATCTTACAAAATTATCTCCCACGCACTTGCTGTCAGCAATCTCCTGGAGAATGGCTCTACTAGAATAAAAGAATAAACTCAGAGAAATGGATGCAGCCAAAGCAATTTGAGAATAAAAGAAAAGTCACTAGGATAGAGAAAGCGCCCATGACAGCAGCACTTCTACAAACTGAGAATATGGCACATTTAGACTGGATTAGACTGGATTAGGGACAGACCTGAAATGAACATCCCCAGATAAAACCTGGCCTGATAGATTACCTAAAGGAGTATATACTCTGTAGCACATTTGGAGACAAACGAGTTCCATGAACACAAAAGCATAAATACTGATAAATGTTGTTGTCATTACATGCCATGGAGTTGGATCCAACTCATAGCAGCCCTACATAAAACAGATGAAACACTCTCCAATACTGTATCAGGGCTGGCATTTCAGTACTTCTCTGGTATTCACAGGGTTTTCAATGGTTGATTTTTAGGGGGAGTGGGATGCCAGGTCCTTCTCTCAAAATAAATAAGTAAATAAATGCAATTACTAAGTTCAAGAAAAACAAAATTTGTAATAGGAAAGAAACATAATCATAATGCACTCACCACTGTCATGAAAAATTAATGGTAAAACATGATTCAGGAATATTAACATTATGAATTATAATAATTTCAGATATGTTATGTTTATGATCTGCTAATATTATCTCATTCCTATTGTAAACTAAGAATGGCTTCGAAATTACATAAAATATATCAAGATAACAGAAACTTAAAGCTTTTAAGAAAAGTAGGGCAAAAGAATAGTAGTTCATGGAAAGATAAAGGAAACAAGTGTGATACCCTTAGGAGAGGGAGAAAAGCAAGAAAAGTCTAAATATGCTAATGTCTTTATGCACTGCTGAAAATTTGTAGCTACATTAATGTTAAAGCTGTAGCTTAAAAATGCCATGACCTACCAGCATGTGGTGCACACCTGTAATCCCAGCACTCAGAAAAAAAAAAAAAAAAACAATGACCCTAATCGTTTTTTTAAAAACTTTTTTGTCTTTAATTTTAGAGAAATATTGCAAGGACTACTATTGTTTTTTGATTTAAAAACATATATTTAGCCTGAGGTTAATAAATTACTTTAGTTTTAGATTTTTATTAAATCCATGTTAAATGTTACATTTTCCTTAAAAACTTCATTTTGAAAGTTTTCCCATTTGCTCCAAAATTATTTTTTACCTAGGTACATATTTTCCTATCCCTAGGTACACACAAAGATTTACATTAAATTCTATTTGATTAATATTTACATAATTATTTCTTTCATGTAGACTTTGGCTGATTTTTTACTTTTTACAGTGTAATTTTCCATGCTTAGATTTTTATATGTAATAAAACTACCATTTTCATGAAGACAATAAGTATATTATTCTTTTTAAATAAAAATTATATGCAATGACTTTTTAAATTTTTTATTGCAAGTATTGGGCATTTGGATGAGTTTACATGTGTACAACATAATATATTAGTCACCTTTTTTCCAAGTTAAACCATATTTTGTGACAATGAGTAATCAAGAGCTAAGGTGTAATCACAATTGGTGCCTATCATAATCCCAAAAGACGCAATCCCAAATGTCATAAATCCAAACACTGAAATCTAAAGTTATCAAAATTCCTAATGTCTAACACTCCTAGAGGTGAAAATCCTGAAGAAAAATCTAGTCCTGAAAGACTCAAACCCCAAATATTCAAATTCTGAAAGCCATATTCCCCAAAACTACAATTCCCATTAAGATAAAAAAAAAAAAAAAAAAAGACACTATAGACTAGGAAAGCCTACAGCCGTAGCCCTGTGATATCTGATCCCATCAGATCTTAGAAGCTAAACAGGGTCGGGCCTGGTTAGTACTTGGATGGGAACACCAGGTGTTGTAGGCTTGGGAGACGGACCCAGAAACCCACTCCCAAAAATCAATCTGCCATTGAAAACTCTATGAACAGCAGAGAAGCACTGACAATATTGTTTCACCTGTCGTACCCGCAGGGTCGCTGAGTCAGATACCGACTTGAAGGCACCTAACAACATAGAATAGGGAAAGACAGCTGAATTCTGGAGAACTAGTGTATTCTCAATTGTGGGCAAGAGAGTTGCCTAATTATTCAGTCTTGTTCTATTTTTCCCCTTCACACCTTGTGGTATATGCACTTTCAAAAACCACCCTCCATCAGACAGTAAAAAGAGTCTGAGTAGAGTTCAGCGACACTCAAAACCAAAGGCAGCTGCAGATGCAGAAGGTCCTCTGATGTTATGAAAACACATTAAATGGAACTCTTACTAGGGATTTAACTGCTGAGAAGACAGACATACTTACCACTAAATCTAAAGTAGAAAAATGAGTACATGCTTCACTTAGGTTAATACATGGTACTTTCAAAACCATCTTCATTGTTTTCTACTTTTTTAATCAAATATATGCAGTTTATATCCTTGTTGGATGTGAAAATTCTAAATTTATATGTTTTTATGTATTAAGGACTGGGAAAGGCAAAACACTTTATAAACATTTACTTAAAGATTTGGTGGATTTTGCAGAATAAATTGGATTTCAATTGAATATCAAAACTATAATGATGGATTTGAAATTCCGTGTGATCAAGGCTTCTAAAGGTGAATTTCATGGTATTAGTAATAAAGTTTGTTCTTTCCATTCAGCCCAATGCATTTGGTGGGAAATTCTGCTGAGGGGATTAGCCACCCAATATGTCAACAATTTCGGAGAAGGGCCTGGCAATCCACTCCCAAGGCAATCCCGAAACAGTCGCCATTGAAAACTCTATGAGGGTCACTATGAGTCGGATACCTACTGGACAGCACCTAACAACAACAACATGTCAACAATTAAAACTTCAGTTTAGAAATGTGTCATTTGTCAACAATGGCATTTCCCCAGGCTGATGAAATTTCAGGAGCTTTTAATGAATTAAAGCTGGATTTGCCCAAAGAAATCAGCACAGTTACTGACTGGTTTGAAAATAACTATATGCACAGTAAGGTAAGAAGACATTTACACAACAATGTTGCTGTTCATCTGTTGTTTCTGCCAAACTGGTGGTCTGTATATGAGTTCAAGTAGAGGGATTTCTATGTACTCAAAACAATGCAGAAGCATGGTACAGAAGAAATAGGAAAATTTCACAGAAAATGCCCATGTCAGTGTGTACTGAATCATAAAATTTCAAAAAGAGCAGCATCAGATAGAAAATTAATGTAAACATATTCTCTGAGGAGAGCCATGCTCAAAAGAAAAATAAAAAGCAGTTATTCCTTGCTATACAAAACTTCAAAATATAGTTAATCATTGTGAAAGTCAGCCAACTCTATGGACCACCTCCATGTAATGTATATATTTTGTTCCAGTAATACAATTTTTGTTGTTGTTTTCACTTTTTCTTTGTTTTTTTACATTTTTGTAGGGTTTTCCCACTAAGTTGTTACTATTATTTTTATAATATGCTAAGCTATGCATTTCATCTTCTCTCTTAGAGGCATACACTGTAAAGACTTTTGTTGTTGTTGTTGTTAGGTGCCGTTGAGTCGATATCCAACTCATAGCGACTCTCTGTACAACAGGGGAAACACTGTTGTGTGAAGCACTGTCAGTGCTTCTCTGCTGAGAGTTCTAATTCATTTTATGAATTTTTAAAAAGTGTGTTATCATAACATTAACTTCTGATGTAAACATTGTGTATATAATGAAAAAAATATTGAAATTTTCCTCATCAAAATGAAGATATGTCCTTTTCTACATCTACATTTGTGAAAAAGTCAAAATTTCCAAGCTCTTTGTTCTGTGTAACTGCATATACACTGGTGACTCAACTAGTTTTTGATTGGTCTTGCCAAGATTTAGGTTGTCTGTTACACTATTTCATGTGACTACAATTGTAAAGCTCAGTGGGCACAATTGCCAATCATTTATCCATTTAACATTTTGCAATCTATTTCTTTATGAATATGGCTCATCTGCTTGTGAGGTTTTTTGTTTTTGTTGTTGTTGTTTGTTTGTTTGTTTTTGTGGTAGCGGGAGTTGAACCCAGGGCCTCGCGCTTACATGCCCTGCAAGTGCTGGGCCACTGAGCTGCACCCCCAGCCGATTTTCTTTACTGTTTTTTTTTTTTTTTCTTGAGACAGGGTCTCACTAAGTTACGCAGACTGCCTCTGGTCTCAAACTTGCGATCCTCCTGCCTCCGCCTCCCAAGCTGCTGGGATTACAGGCATGCGCCACCACGCCTGGCTGCTTGTAAGTTTTATAATGGTGTTACTCTCTTTAAAGCGGGATTTGTATACCTCTTTAGTATACCTGAGTGTGTATGCTTGTAAAAGCATGTATATTATTCTTGCCTACTTTATTTGTAAAGTGTACATAGTATAAAAACACTATTAACTGCTGTTATATCTTTATGTTTCTAAAATAAATCCCATTTTAAAAATATAAAAAAATCCTTAAAAGTGTTTTTATTATTTTTCAGAATTATATTTTCAAGATTTTCATCTTTTATTGGTTTGTTGTTGTTGCTGTTGTTAGGTGCCACTGAATTGGATCCAATTCATAGCGACCTTATGTACAACAGAATGAAACATTCCCCACCACTGTGCCCTGGCACTATGTCAGTGCTTCTCTGCTATTTATAAGGTTTTCAGTGCCTGATTGCTTTGAGATTGTTCCAGGAGTGGACTACCACATCCTCCTCTCATTTTACAGTGCTGGGGATCCAATCCAGGGCATCAGAGATTGCAGAGTAGCACTCATTGCTGATGTCAGATCGATATTAGCTAAAAGCAGAGAATACCAGAAAGATATCTATTTATATTTTATTGACTAAGCAAAGGAATTTGACTGTGTGGTTCACAACAAATTACAGATGACATGTAAAGAATGGGAATACCAGAACATTTAATTGTAATGATGAAGAATCTGTACAAGGACCAAGAGGCAGTTGTTCATATAAAGAAGAGTGCCTGGTTTAAAGTCAAGAAAGTCTTTATCTTTTCACCACACCCCTTCAATCTCTATGCTAAGCAAATAATCAGAGAAGCTGGATTTTATGAAGAAGAACATGGCATCAGGATTGGAGCAATACTCATTAGCAATTTGCATTATGCAGATGACACAATTTGCTAAAAGTGAGGAGGATTTGAAACATTAAGTGATGAAGATCAAAGAAGACAGTCTTCAGTATGGTTTGTGTCTCAACCTCAACAAAACAAAATTCCTTACAACTGGGTCAGTAAGTAACTTCATGATCAATGGAGAAAAGGCAGGTTGTCCAATATTTTGCTTACTTGTTTCCATAATCAACACCCACAGAAGCAGCAGTCAAGAAATTAAGAGATGCATTGCATTGGGAAAAGCTGTTGCAAAAGTCCTCTTTAAAATGTTGAGAAGTAAAGATGTCACACTGAAGATGAAGGTGATCCTGACTCATGCCATGGTATTTCAGTCACATCATATTCTTTTGAAAGCTGAACATTGAATAAGGGAGAGAGAAATGAATTGATGCTCTTGAGTTATGGTGCTGGAGAGGAATATTGAATATACCATGGACTGCCAATGGAACCAATAGATCCATCCTAGAAGAGCAACCAGAGTGCTCCTTGGAAGCAAGGATGGCTAGACTGATGTATTTTGGCCATATTGTCCAGAGGGACCAATCCCTGAAGAAGGACATCATGTTTAGGAGAATGGCGTGTCAATTAAATTTTAAAAAAAGAAGACCTTCAATTAGATGGATTGTCACAGTATCTAAAACAATGGGCTTAAACATAAAAAAGGTCATGTGCCTGGCACAGTGTTAAGCGGTGTTTCATTCTGTTGTACATAGGTTGCTATGAGTCAGACTCTACTCCATGGCATCTAACAACATAACATCATCATTCATAATAGCTAAGAAATGCAAAAACTGTCCATCAACTGATGATGGAGAAGGAAAATGTGGTATATGCTTGAAGTTGAGAGTTGAATGATGATTGACAGAAACAGGTCAGAGTAGGAGAAAGGGAGAGATGAGGAGAGACTGACCCAACAGTACTAAACTGCAGTTAGATAGGAGTAGGAAGTTCTGGGGTGGTATTGTACAATATGACAGCTATAATATTTTTCAAAAACTCTAAAAAAAAGGTTTTAAAAGTCTTTACCATAAAGAAATGGTAAATGTTTGAGGAGCTATATATGGCCTGATTTAAATATAACAAAATGTACACATGTATCTAAATATTATAGGATACCCCATTAGTATGTATAATTTTTGTATTTTTATATATCAGTTAATAATAAAAAATAACCAGGGCTTAAAATCCCAGCTCAGTTTTGGACCACTACCATCACCACCATCACCACCACCACCACCACCACACGTGCATATGACATGCTCCCCATTTGGTCTCAAAGGTGAAGGAAAAGCTGCCATTATTTTTATATTATTCTAAAGCTACCAAAATGGAAAATTTAAATTGTGAAATCTTTGTTTATGACATAAAATTAATCTCAGACATGAGCTACTTGACACATAAATAGGAGCAATGTGATCAATGAATATATGCATGTAATTAAAGACCAATTTATGTTTCTGTTTAAAACAATAGGGAGGAATTTTGTTATGAAGTCTAACTTCTATCAAAGCTCTATTACTATTTTGTTTTGTCACCTGGAGTTAGTATACAGTTCCCTCTATCTGAAGTTTTAGTTTCTTTTTTCTTTTCTTTTTTTTTTTTTTTTTTTTTTTTTTTTTTTTTTTTTTTTTTTTTTTTTTTTTTGCAGTACTGGGGGTTGAACCCAGTGCCTCGCACCTGCATGATTTGCAAGTGCTGGACCACTGAGCTGAACCCCCAGCCCATTTTTTTTTAACTTTTTGAGACAGGGTCTCAAAAAGTTATGCAGACTTCCTCTGGTCTCAAACTTGTGATACTCCTGCCTCCGCCTCCCAAGACATTGGGATTACAGGCATGTGCCACCGCGCCTGGCCCCTGAAGTTTTGCTTTCTGTAGATTCAGTTACCCATGGTTAACAGTGGTTCAAAATTATTAAATGGAAAACTCTAGAAATAAATAATTTATAACTTTTAAATAACTTTTATTATAGTATATTTTATAATCATTTCATTTATCATTATTGTTAGTCTGTCTAATATATAAGCTACATATATATCGTAAATATGTATATATAGAAAAATTCGTAGTATTTTAGAATTGGGTACTATTGCTTATTTCAAAACTCCGCAAAATATATTGGAATGCATCACCACAGATAAAGGGAGACTAACTGAACACCTTTTGCTCTTGACTCCTCCATTTGTATATAGTTAAAAAAGGAGTTAGGTTACACATTTCAACTCACTTTGCCACTCATGAATTCAATAGAATAGTTCATTTTTGCTTCTTATTTTTAAGAAGAAGATAATGACAGTGCATCCTATACAGCATTTCATTAAAAAATCATTGATCCACATGATTCTTGCTTGTAACTATTGAACATATAATGATGGTTTACTGTTTCTTTTTTAAATAATATCCACATGATAGAACAAAACATCAACATCAATTACTCCCTGGAAACCTTGCATGCCTTCTTATTGCTCATTATCCACACCCAAAAGAAAACCAATAGTGTCTGTGAGTAAACATCACTTTGGTTTATTGCTAATTTCTATAAAAGGTTATATTATAGATACAAAAGAGAGATAAATTATATAGCTTTGATATTCAACCTTCTGTCAGAAATTATTCACACCAATTACTAGAATTTTGAAGTGTTATGTTTATCTTAAAATATTCATTTTCTAGCCTGGTAGGTTTAGGATTTCAGGAAATAGTGTTTACATTCTACTCAGCCTAAGAAAAGTTATACTTTTTCAAATCTCTCTATGAAATGTTATTAACATTTTTTAAAAGTAACCATTCACTCATTTGTTCAACACTTAATGATTAGCTATGACAGTATTAAGAACTAATGGCACTTAGATGAATAAGATAAATTCCCTGCCCTCTGGAAGCACATGATAAATATGCAAATCTTGACAATTTAGTTTCTTAATAGAGATGTGCTCAGGCAGAATGAGAACTGCCTGAGTCTCAAGGAATTATTCACAAAATTTGACCAACATGGTGCCTAGAACATAGTTGGGACTTAATCTGCTCAATTTTAAGTGAGATAGCTTTTAAGCTAACAGTTTAAAAGTATGTCGACTTAAATGTAAATAGGAAAGAACATGCTAAACACAGGAAATAATTCCTGCACAAATAACTTTAATATTGTGGTACAAAATATGCAATAGTTTAGTAAGATATAAGAGGCCAAAAAAGCAGGCAAATTTTTTCTCCTAGTGGCCTTGTATGTCAAAATAAGAGTTTGAGTTCTACCCTGATGGATATGAGTTTCATATTTGCATTTTAGAAAAATGAGTGGAAGAATCTGCAAAAGGAAGAAAGTCAATTAATTGAGATGCCATTTACTGAGAATTTAAAAGGAAATTACACAATGAAGATATTATAAACTAATTCAGGTCCCCTCAAAATTCATATGCCAAAATCAAATTATGATTGTAGTTGGAAGTCAGACACTTATGTCCATCATGGGGAGGAAGCCATGACAAAACAGTTGACATCATGGAGAACAGGAAGCAGAGATTGAGACAAGAATCAAGGGCCAGGCATAACCTTCAAAGCCTTCCCCCAATGACCTACTTCCCTATCAAGGCCTCACTTCCAAAAGTTTTCACAACTTCTCAAAATGGTATTATCAGCCAGAGGCAAAGTACTTAAATATGAGAGCTTGTAGGGGACATTCCATAGTCAAAAAATAATGAGTCAATAATATGGGAGGTGACCATGCAATTGGGAAAGCTGAATCTCTTGGTACACTTATTAGAAATATGAAAAACTTGCTGCAGCCCTGGACTGTCATACACACGCAAATCAACAAAATTGGAATCCCTAATTCCTTTCCACTAGTTATTGGAAGAGAGCCCAGAAGATACAAATGAAATTGTAACACTCAAAGGAAAATGCCTAGGCAGTATTCTCTGTACAACATGAAAAAGATACCTTGGTAAGGAAAAAGAGATTAAGATAAATACCAGAGTTTTCAGAACACAATCAGAAGAGCTGAGACTAGTAATCCCCTGGTGATATATGATAGGAAGCACTGTCTCAAACTGCCTTTCAAGATACTGGCACAATGAACTGAATTCATTGAAGAACATTATTTACCTGTGCTCTGTCTGTGGATGTACTACATAAAAAATAATGATGAAGATCAGAAATTTCAGTCTTACTGACAGAGCCTAGGGATGATGCCATAAGATGATGCTACCAACTTCATCTTAAAGTTCTGCCTTCAATTGTTATAAATTTCAAAAAATACTTCAGTGCTGATATTTTTCAACAGGTCCCCTGGTGATAGTATAAAAAGATTGAGCAAAATCTATTCAACATTTTTGTGTATTTCATCTGGTAAATATTTATTAGTTCCTGATATTAATACATAAACATGTCACCGTACAATTCTCTGTACTGATCAAAATACACTCTGGGACCTAGAATTAGATATGTTCTGTAAGTACAATAAATAGTACATTTAGGTTTTAGCACAACAGAAAATGAAAAATTGTAAGCTCAGGCAAATATATATATATATATATATATTTAACATATATATATGTTATGGTAAAATATATTAGACTAAGTCACATTCTTAAGTAAAACACTTACATTATAAGTGTATTTTAACCCCAACTTAATAATGTCACATAAGGAAGACCATTAAGCCCACTTAAGGAACAAGTTTAAGTTTACCTGGATGATTTAAAATGTGTCCCACCACCTTCCCTAACTGACATTTTATCTTACCTAATGTCTAAAATTTTATATTGAAGATTTCCCTTTTGGACTAAAGCATTTAAATTGGTTGTTGAAAATAGTTCATTAAGTCTTCTTACACCTTTCTCTTTTAAGGTAGAGCATTTATCTGATTTCAGCCTGAATATGGAATTCAATGTATGAAGAATGTGACCTCAGGAGCTATGGAAATTTTCTCTATCTTCCCAAATTTCCCAGGCCCTCTGCTCCAAAATCCTGAAGAGGAAGATCCAGGGAAACCAAAACTAATCTGTGAGGTCACCTCAAAAAGAGGCAAGTTTCCAGTACCGGGCTTTCTGAGATAAAAGAAGATCATGAGAAATTACAAAAGGATTCAATTGGTTTATACCATAATTTAAGAGATGACTTAATGCAGATCAAGAAAGAGTCTGAAAAAATTCATCTGTAATCCCCTTCAGAGTCCCCTGAAATAATGGAATATATACGTATACACATGTGTATATAATACACATACACATACACAGTTATGTGCCCCATAATGGTGTTTCAGTCAACAAAGGTCTCATATACAATGGTGGTCCTATATTATTACCTAGCAACAACATAGATGTCATAGTGCAGCACACTACTCACATCACTGTAGCAATGCTAGTGTCAACAAAACTATTCCTCTCCCAAGTTATACAAAAGAACAGCAAATACAAATATGCATGGTACACAATGCATAGTACACAACACTTGATAATAACCAACTATATTACTAAATTATATATTTACTCTGCTATATTCTTTATTGTTGTTTTAGAATACTCTCTTTCTGCTTATTTAAAAAATGTTCACTGTAACACAGGGTGCTCTGTTACACTGACAGCAGCCTCACACATCTATGTTTACATATCTTGATTGCATCATTTTCTCTTATGTTTGATTTAATCTCATGGTATTTTGTGTATCATGGCCCCAGGGACAGCAGGCTGTGTTTGTGTGGAGGGGTGTGTCCACCATACAGCCTAGGTGTGTAGGAGGCTTTGCCATCATGATGTTCTCACAATGTTGAGATTTCCTAGTGACCCATATCTGAGAACATATCCCATCATTAAGCCACTCATGGCTGTGAGTATGCATGTCGAGGGAGAGAACCCAACACTAGATAGTAGTTTTAACCTTGGCATTACATTAGAATTACCTAAGGAACATTTAAAAATACCAATGCTCAGGTCTTAACCAATTAAATCATAAGGAGACGCCTTCATAAGGACCTTCATAAGGAGACGCAGATGTCAGCAATTGTTTTCAGTACTAATGGTTGAACCCAGGGCATCACAAATGCTAGACCATCCCTCCAACACTAAGCCACACTCCCAAGCCCACTTTTTTAAATGATGTTTTTATTTCTAATTATTTAATGTAATCTTTTGATTTTTTCAGTGCTAGGGGGTTGGACCCAGGGCCTCAGGCACACCAGCCACATGTTTTGCCACTGAGCAGCACTATCAGCCCTGTTTTTATTTTTTATTTTGAGACAGTCTCGCTAAATTGTCAATGCTTCCTTTGTCCTTGAACCCACAATCCTTTCACCTCAATCTTCCAAGTATCTGGGATTACAGGCATGTACAACAACTCCAAGCTATTTTTTACTTTTAAGATAGGGTCTCGCTAGTTGTGTGGGCTGCCTCTGGCCTTGAACCTGCAATCCTCCTGCTTCACAGACATCAGTAATTTTTAATGCTCCACAGGAGTATCAAATATAAAGTCAAGGTTGTGAACTACTGTCACAAAAGAGCCTAAAAGATAGTCAAAATACCGACTTACAGTATTTAAATTTTCTAATATAATGAAGAAAATAATAATTAATATCAAATAAAAGTCTGTATAAAGTAAAAGTTCCAACAGGAAGATTTAGAATTGATTCAGGGTCAGAATGGCAAAGTGCTTGCTTCAATGCAGTTGCCTCACTAAGTGGGTGGAGGTGACACACACAGCTTTGTAAGTGAAGACATCAAGACCCTCACTGGCTCAATGATGAAATGTTAGCCAAATATCATCACAGGGCAAGATTATAAAAGAAATGGTAAATTATATGCTGAACAATACAAAAAAACAGGTTGAGGTAATTCCAACATCAGTCTAAGTAGAACTGAAGACAGGAAAGAAAACATTAACACGAGTGAAATCTCTAAGTATTACATAATAATATAGGGAATAATACAATATAATAAAATAATCACTGTTGTGCATGTACTTAAACATATAGTTTTGGTATCTATAAAGAAAGAATAGGCTTAAATACAAGGAGAATGTGAAAAGTCCTTAACAATTTGGGGAAATTTTTAGCATATATATATATATATATATATATATACACACACACACATATGCATATGTATATATACACAAACATATATAGAGAGTCTATATACACACACATATATGTATACACATATGTATATGTATATATACATATATCCCCCACATGTCTGTCCATTTTTCATGTTATGGGGGTTTTCATGTTGCTGTGATGCTGAAAGCTATGCCACCAGCTTCTCAGATACCAGAAGGACCACCTATGGTGGGCAGGTTTCATCTGAGCTTATAGACTAAGGCCGACTAGGGAGAAGGACCTGGCAGCCCACTCCTGAAACAATTAGCCATCAAAAACCCTATGAATAGCAGAGAAGCACTGTCAAATACAGTGCCAAGACAATGAACATCCCTAGTTTGTAAGCATTCAAGAAACCACTGGGAAAGAATTTCCTCCTCAAAGTAGAGTTGACTTTAATGATAGGAATGGAGTAAAGCCCCTGGGACCTCCTTTTGCTGATGTGGTATGACTCAAAATAAGAAGAAATATAGTGGCTGCAACAATGGGCTGAAATATAAAAAGATCATGCATATGGCACAGTGTTGGCTAGTGTTTAATTCTGTTGTATATAGGGCCACTATGACTCAGATCAGACTTGACTGCACCCAACAACAATATACATATATCAGAACCTAGTAGATATATATATATATCAGGTACTATATGCTGTTGTTGTTAGGTGCTGTCAAGTTGGATCCAACTCATAGCGACCCTATGTACAACAGAACAAAACACTCCCCAACACTGTCCCATGCCCAGAACTATGTCAGTGTTTCTAAGAAACTCATAAGGTTGTCAATGTTTGATTGTTTCAGGACTATCTCAGGAGTGAGCTTCCAAGTCCTTCTCCCATTTTTGCAGTGCTGGGGATTGAACCCAGGGCCTCAAACAGTGCAGAACAGTACTCTATCAACTAAGCTAAGCCCTATCCCCTAGATGTTGTTGTTGTTAGGTGCGGTTGAGTCGGTATCCGACTCATAGCGACCCTCATAGGGTTTTCAATGGCTGACTGTTTCGGGATTGCCTTGGGAGTGGATTGCCAGGCCCTTCTCCCAATCCCCTAGATACTATATATAATATGTAATATATATTAGTATCTGATATATAATATGTATTATATATTATATATATAGTGTCTGGTATCTTATATATCTATATATTATACTTGTTGTTGTTAGGTGCCGTCAAGTCAGTATCCAACTCATAGCAACCCTCATAGTGTTTTCAATGGCTGACTGTTTCAGGATTGCCTTCGGAGTGGATTGCCAGGTCCTTCTGCCATTTTTGCAGTGCTGGGAATTGAACTCAGGACCTCAGAGACTGCAGTACAGCGCTCTACCAACTGAGCTAAATCCCAGCCCCGAATATTATACTTGTTGTTGTTGTTAGGTGCCGTGAGTCGGTATCCAACTCATAGCAACCCTCATAGGGTTTTCAATGGCTGAGTGCTTTGGGATTGCCTTGGGAGTGGATTGCCAGGCCCTTCTCCCATTTTTGCGGTGCTGGGAATTGAACTCGGGTCCTCAGAGACTGCAGCACAGCGCTCTACCAACTGAGCTAAATCCCAGCCCCGAATATTATACTAGGCACTAATAAATTAAGACAACTTTGTTTCCAGGTGTGGGCGGCACACACCTGTAATACCAGTGACTTGGGAGGCTTAGGCAAGAGAATCACTTGTTCAAGAGCTGAGGCAAGTTGCAAAACTTAGCAAAACCCTGCCTCAAAAAAAAAAAAAAATAGAAATAGAAATAGAAAAAGAGTTTGGGATTCATCTCAGTAATAGAACATTTGCCTAACATGTGCAAAGCCAAAGCCTTGTGTTCAAACTTCAAAGTACTAAGAAAAAAAGAGAAATTTATTGAGTATATATAAATTTATGAAATAATTAGCAAATTATATTAACACTGAGTTTTTTCCCTAAATATACATGGTACATTTATAAAAACATGAAATCATATGAAGTTATAAACTAAGAGACAAAAGATGTTAAGATTTGCAGCATATTCACTGTGTTTTTTGTTAGCAAAACTAGAAGTCAGTAAGCAAAAACGTTTAACTTATAAAATGCCATGTCAAACAACTTATGGATCACCTAACTGCAAGAAAAAATGAATTATTACTAGAGGTTAATTTATAGCCATTAATATACACATTATAAAATGGGATTAAAAACAAGTGAATTGTGCTGCGGTTGTGGCTCAGTTAGAGAGCTCTTTTCTAGCATGCTTGAGGATCCGGGTTCAATCCCCAGCACTAGGTCAAAAAAAAAAAAAAACTGAAAAGAAAAAGAGATTAGGTTTGATGCAATCTGCTAGAATAAGAACAAGAAAGTAAACCTAGGGCTAAAGATATTGTTCAGTGGTAAAATACTTCCCTAGCATATGCAAGGCCCCACATTTGATTTCAAACACTGCAAAAAAGAAAAAGTAAAAAATTAAATCTACAAAGTGAAGGTAGGAGGAAATAAAAAATAAAGTACCTGGAGACATTCTATAGGAAACCAGCATGGGAAAAAAAAAAGAAAAAGAAAGAAAAGAAACAAAAAATATTTCAAGCTGAGTACAACAGTGAGCACTTATAACCCCAGCACTGAGGAAGCTGAGGCAGGAGGATTGCAAATTTGAGACCAGCAAGACCTTATCTCAGAAAAAGAAAAAAAAAAAAACAGTTGATTAAATCAATATATCTCCAACAAGACATACAAAAAAGGAGAGAAAGTTTCGGCAATGTTGGAATTTTTTCTTAAATGAAATAAAACAGGTACATTAAACATTGCCAACAAATTTAAAATATAACACTCTAGAAAGATTTTACCAAATTAATTTGACAAGAGGGAAATGAGCCAATAAATACTAATATAAGTTAATCACCTATCAGATTTTTTTCTTTCAACACTTTATGCCCAATTTTCATACCCGGACAGCTTTTCAATATAATTATCTTAGCCTTACCAAAAAAGAGAGCACTTTTCAGTTAGGGTGAAGAAAAACAAGAAGTCATCTGCTGCTAATGGGGTCATAGTATTAAAATTGTCTCAAGTAGTAATTTTGTATCAACTAATGAAACTGAAAATGTACACAGATAGCATACAACAATTTCAATTGTAGGTGTTTATAATCAGGAAACAAACCCAGGTTCCCCTCACACATGGTAGACAAGTACTGTAACACTGAGCTGCATTCCCAAATCTACAATAAGAAAACTCTCAAACATATTCAGAGTAATGCTCCTGACAGTTGGAGCATCCTTTGCAATAGAAAAATTTGGAAACATCTTAAACTTTCTTCAACAAGAACAGGGGTGTATATATGCTGTCATATGTTCATAGTGAAATATTAATCGGCAGGTAAAACAAATCAACTCAGAAACATACAACAGCATGAATATTACTCAGAAATACAAAATTAAATGAAAGATACAGCTTGTAATGATGCATACAAACAGGATACCATCTACCAGGATACCATTTCAAAATAAGGTTTTGAAAGACAAAATAACAATATATGTTTATGGACATATACAAATACAATATTGTATACATATAAAAATACAATATTTGTATATGTCCATGAACATATATTGGAAGGCATGACTGGAAGGCTGGAGAAGACCTCAGGAAAAGCAGCCTGGGAAGGCTCTAGCTGCTTGCCAGGGAAGGCTTCGTCTCCTTGGATGTTCTCCAAGCCTAAAAGCTCCCTTTTGTTATCTCTGACCTTAGGCAAAGACCCTGCATATGTGCAGACATAGCACAGCTCTGTCTACATACAGTGAGCAGAACATGCTAATGTAAATATTAAATAACCCTTCCCTGACTCACAAGAAAATATACTTTAATCCTCTTGTCCTCTGACTCATAAGAATGACTAATGTTATGACAGAAGCCTAATAAAAAGAGCTTGAGACACTCACTCTGGGGGCACTGCACCCAACGGCACTGGCTCCCAACTCGTTCTCTCTGGCACTAACTCTTGGTGTGCAGAGTAATCCTGTGTCTGCTGAACCCATGGCTGCTGGTCAGTGATGGCACAATATAATGAGAAATAAGAATAAAAATGATTTTTAAAAAGTAGTTATCTTTGGAAAGAAGGTATCTATAATAAAGAAGGTCAAACAACTCAGTTAGGACAAGTAAAGAATCCTTGAATTTAGTTATTTTTACATATGTTTTGCCTTAAAATACATTTTTATCTCAGTGTTTTAAATAATAATGAGTTGATTTTTTTGCTGGTAATGTCAAGGTTTCTTGAGATTTGCCTAGCTCTTTTTATGATAATATTAAAAATTGTTCTCCCTTTATAAACCGACATCCCTGTCACATTCTGGGATGTCTTTTCTGTTTTTTAATACCAAACAATCCTGTACACTGAAGTAAGAAAATAGAAACCAAGTACTTGCATGTGTGTTGAACACAGAAAGGTGTAAACAAATTCTTCACCAGTAGTTGATATTGTCTTCTAATATTTTAAGGAAACTAAAGCCTGTGGATAAGCACAGGCTGATAAAAGGAATTACGATGAGTGCTAAGAGTAATTGTATAAACCATGATATGCCTATTAATTATCTGACGAGGATTTTATATTAACACATGTTAATCTACTTGTGTTTGGAAAAAAAGTTAAGATAATAAAATCTCTGCCAACAGAAAAACATTCCTTATTATCAGTTTAAATATTTGTAAATATCTATCTGACACTCTACTAAAACACACACACACACATATCACAGGGATAATATTCAAAGTACTTAACAACCACTTACATACTGTGAAGATAATTCATTGTTCAACAAAAAAGATAATGTATTTTGACATTTATATCTATAAATAAAATACATGGCAATAATAGCACAAAGTTTGGGGAACTAGAAGTACAATGTAAAAATCCTATATTTACAGTAGTGTAAATATCTGAATATAGCCTTTAAAAAGTTAAAGATGTATACTGGAATCCTATAGCCACTAGGATATTGTTTTCAACAAATAGGAAAATAAAAAGTAGATGTCTACATGAAAAATAACTGAACTTTATCTCTTACTTCATATCATCGACAAAAATTTACTCAAAATGAATCATATCCTTAGAGCTAAAACTATACAACTTTTATAATAAAACACAGAAAATTTTGAGACCTTTACTAGGTTACTTTTTTTATATAATACAAAATGAATGAATCTTTAAAAATGATAAGTTGGGCTTCATCAAAATTAAACCCTTTACTTTTCAAAAGGAACTTTGAAAAACCATGCCACTGACTGGAAGGATATATTTACAAAACCTCAATCTATTAAAAGATTATCTGCAGTCATAGCACCCTGGCATCCCATCCTGCCTGATCTTGGAAACTAGGCAGGTTCGGCCTGGTTATTCCTTGGATAGGAGACCACCTGGAAATATCATATGCTGAAGACTAGGGAGAAGAACCTGGCAACTCACTTCCAAATAATCTGCCATTGAAAACCCTATGAATAGCAGAGAAGTACTGACAGTGTCAAGGAATGTTTCATCTATTGTACATAGGGTTGCTGTGAGTCTACCCAACTTGACAGCACTTAACAACAACAACATTAAAAGATTTGTATAAACATAAAAACTTCACCCCAAAGGCCTATTTACCTTAACTCCTATTTCCCAACATACTATGTCTGGATTTCAATTTTAAAAAATTACAGGCAAAAAATAAATAAATAAAAACCTGAAGCCTAAATAAACAAAGGAAACATCAGAACCTGACATCAGGAGCAACAGAATCATATGGTGACACAGATGCTGGAATTATCAAACAGATAATAACCATGATGAGTATATTAAGGTATCAATGCATGTGGGTGACATGAGAAGTTGTTGCTGTTGTTAGGTGCTGTCTAGTGGAGTCTGACTCATAGCGACCCTCATAGGGTTTTCAATGGCAGATTGTTTTGGGATTGCCTTGGGAGTGGATTTCCACGTCCTTCTCCCATTTTGCAGTGCTGGGAATCGAACTTGGGACCTCAGAGACCGCAGAGCAGTGCTCTACCAACTGAGCTAAATCCCAGCCCCAACATGAGAAGTAGTATGTTGTTTTTGTTGTTATGTGCCTTTGAGTCGGGTTTGACTCATAGTGATCCTCACAGGACTTTTAATGGCTGATTGTTTCAAGATTGCTTCAGGAGTGGATTGCCACTTCCTTCTGTTTTTGTGGTGCTGGTGACCAAACCTGGTCATCAGAGAGTGCAGAGATTCACTCTACCAACTAATATTATTTAAAAGTGGATTTGGGTTGATTGCAAATATATATTCCAAATTTTAGGGGAAACACTAAAAAAATTTAAAAGGAATATGCTCAGGAAAGAAAACATAATCATGAAAATTTCTCTCTTAGCATATAAATTATAGTTCTTTTCTTTCTTAGTTTTGACATGATAATTGAACATATTTGTGGATTATGGTGTGATAATTTGATATAATGTATAATGATCAAATCAAAGAAAGTAGCATCTCCATCTCTTTAAACATTTATAATGTCTTTGTTTTTGGAATCTTCTAACTCATTTCTTCTGGTTCTTTATAATGTATATAATAAACCATTGTAAACTATAGTCACCCCATATGCCACAGAACATGAAAACTTACTCCTCCTATCAAATTGTATGCTGCACCCATTATTCAACCTCTTTCCATCCCCCTTCCTTCCTAACCGTCCTAATCTCTGATGACTACCATTCTTTCTTCTGTGAAATCAACGTTTTTAGCTTCCACAAATGAGTGGAAACACATGATATTTGCCTTTCTGTGCCTGATTTATGTATATAACATAAAAATGAACGCTGGTTAGACGTGAGTTCTTAATATGAATTTACAAATAATCCAAATCCACTTAAATAACATTATACTGACTCATGGAGTGCAGACATTTATAACAGACTATTTTCAATTCCTTTCTTCTGCCCCATATGAAATTACTGTCATTGATTTTACTTACCCACATCTGTCAGCTTGTCATGCTGTGGAGGTTTTCATGTTGTTGTGATGCTGAAAATTTTGCCACCAGTATTTCAGATACCAGCAAGGCCACCCATGGCAGACAGGTTTCAGCTGAGCTTACAGACTAAGACAGACTAGACAGTAGGACCCAGCAGCCCACTCCTGAAGCAATTAGCCATTTAAAACCCCTATGAGTAGCAGAGAAGCACTGTCAAATATAGTGCCAGAAAATGAGTCCCCCAGGCTGAAGGCATTCATAAGATGACTGGGAAAGAGTTGTCTCCTTAAAATGTAGTCAGCCATATCATGAGAATAGCGTACAGTCCCTGGGACTTCCTTTTGCTGATGTAGTATGACTCAAAATGAGAATAAACACAGTGGCTGAAACAATGAGCTCAGACAAAAAAAAAATCATGTGTATGGTATAGTGTTGGGTAGTGTTCTGTTCTGTTTTCCTTAGGGTCACTATGAGTTGGATCCAACTTGATGGCACCTAACAACAAAATCACTTTGAACTGCTATCCTCTGAATCAATTGTTGTTGTTAGGTGTTGTCAAGTTGGTGTCCGACTCATAGGGACCCTATGTACATTAGATGAAACACTATTGCCGTGCTTCTTTGAAATTCATAGTGTTTTCAATGGCTGATTGTTTTTTGGGAGTGGGCTGCTAGGTCCTTCTCCCAAGCCTACAGCACCTGGTGTTCCCAGGTGGTCTCCGATCCAAATACTAACCAGGTTGACACTGCTTAGCTTCTGAAATCTGATGGGATTGGACACCACAGTTTTACAGCTGCAGACTCTAGATCAATTAAGAAAATGAAAAATAAGATATTTTATTGTACCTTCATGTACTGTTTTGTTGGTCTTCCTATATACGTGTGTGTGTGTGTGTGTGTGTGTGTGTGTGTATCTGAGATCCTGACCTATACCATTTACCTTTTCCTTGAATAATTCCTTTTGACGTTTGTTATAAAAACTTATGCTAGCAATAAACTACATGAATTTTTGTCTTTCTGAAAAAAAGTCTTTTAGCATCACTAGATATCACTATCTTTTAATATCACTAGATATAGAATTCTAAGTTCAGTGAAGTTTTTTCTTCCAACACTTTAAATTTTTTACTAGAATCTCTTCTCACTCGCATGGTTTCTGTTGGGAAGTCCATTGCAATTTCTATCCACGCACATCTGTAGTTCTCCCCCCCCCAGCTTCTTTCAATATTTTCTCTTTTGATTTAGTTTGCTATAGTTTGAATATGATACGGTAAGATGCCATGTTTTTAATTTTTATTCTGTTTGGCATCCTCTGAGCTTTCTGTAAATCTGAAAGTATTCTAAAATAAAAGGTTCACTTTAAAAATTAGATCACTATCCTCTTTTTAATAGAAATAAATTGATATTATTAGGATGATTGTTGTTGTTAGGCGCTGTCAAGTCAGTATCTGACTCATAGCAACCCTATATGAAATAGGCAAAACAGTATTGTTAGTGTTTCTCTGCTAGGGTTTTCTTTTATGTCCTATACCAAAATTAACATAGCATTTCATATATAAGTGAACTCTATTCTGCACAATGGTGTAAACCATAAAAACACTTATGCAAGGTAAAACTGTGCAAAGTAATTTTAATAATTATTTGGAAAAGTTATGATTGTTCTTTGGCTTTTGTAATTTTTTTCAAAATATTACATCAGTTGTATAGGGAAATGAAAAGTAGTAAAGCACATGTTTATTTGACCCACTATATCTTAAAGCACATCGATAGTCATACTACCCCTGATGTCAAATCCCACCTGATCTCAGAAGCTAAGCAGTATGAGTCTTGGTTAGTCCTTGGATGGGAGACTGCCTGGGAACACCAGGTGCTGCAGGCTTGGGAGAAGGACCTGGCAGCCCACTCCCAAAACAATCAGCCATTGAATACCCTATGAGTAGCAGAGAAGTACTGACATAGTTGTGGGCATGGCAGGAATGTTTTACATAAGGACACTATGAGTCAGACCCAACACGATGGCAACTAACAACAACAATCTTAAAGCACTAGAAATATTAAGAATTAGTGTTTTAATTCTTTTAATAAGTTCTTATCAAGAGTGGTATAAATAGTGCTTGCCCTCTACTTGTCATATAAGGCAA
Source organism: Pedetes capensis (assembly GCA_007922755.1). Classification (NCBI taxonomy): domain Eukaryota; kingdom Metazoa; phylum Chordata; class Mammalia; order Rodentia; family Pedetidae; genus Pedetes; species Pedetes capensis. The sequence goes on from VMDO01019674.1 coordinate 38,539, forward strand.
TACAGAGTAGGCACCAATTTGGTATCTTAAAAACTGTAATATTCTTGCTCATGGTTATACAGGCTTCCATAATTTCTTCCTTGTGCTATCAATGTCATGAACTATTTCCAATTTTTATATCACTTTTTAGCAATATTGTCCTAATCAGATTGAAGTCCTAATCAGAGCAATCAGAAAAGAGAAAGAAATCAAAGGGATACAGTTAGGCAAGGGAGAGGTCAAATTATCCTTATTTGTGGGTGACATGATCCTTTACCTACAGGACCCCAAAAACTCCACTAGAAAACTCTTAAACCTAATTAACTCCTTCAGCAAAGTACCAGAATACAAAATTGGAACTCAAAAATCAATAATCTTCTTTTACACCAATTGTGAGCAGGAAGAGAAGGAAATTAAGGCAATAATCCCTTTTGTGATAGCCCACCCAAAACTTAAATACTTAGGAATCAATGTAACCAAAGACTCTGAATATCTCTACAAGGAAAAGTTCAAGACATTAAAAAAAGAAATCAGAGGATAGTAGAAGGTAGAAGGACATCTCTTTCTCATGGATTAGGAGAATCAATATTTTTTTGTTTGTTTGTTTGTTTTCTTTTTTTTTTTTTTTATTTT
>VMDO01019675.1:0-39164 GCA_007922755.1 Pedetes capensis
TTTTGAATTGTGGTGCTGGAGACGTCTATTGAATATACCATGGACTGCCAAAAGAACCAACAGATCTGTCCTAGAAGAAGTACAACCAGAGTGCTCCTTGGAAGCAAAAATGGCCAGACTGCGTCTTACATATTTCGGACATGTAGTCAGGAGAGAACAATCCCTGGAGAAGGACATCATGTTTGGAAGAGTGGCAGGTGAATGCAAAAGAGGAAAACCCTCCACCAGGTGGATTGACACAGTGTCTGCAACAATGGGCTTAAACATAAATAAGATTGTTTGCCTGGCACAGAATCAGCAAGTGTTTTGATCTGCTGTACATAGGGTCGCTATGAGTCGGACTTGACTCGACGGCACCTAACAACAACAACATGGGTGGTACATACTGTCTTACAGTCAAATATTGGTAGTTTTAATGTTCTGGCAATTTACCATTGAAACAAAACATGTTAACTCTAGTACAAATGTGGCAGATTTCTAAAGCTGCATTCTTTGTTAGAAGTAGATGACATCAAAATTTCATACAAACACAAAACATTTGCTTAAAGCAGAGTTCTCTGAACTTAGTTCTGCTGAACTTAGTAGTAATTAAAATGCTAGTTCATTACTCTCCTAAGGAATCAAGACAGACTGTTTTAATTTAAATAACTTTTCTTTTAGCTCATATTTACAGATTTATTATTCCAATAGATAATTCAAAATGTAGATTTAAAAATAAAACAGTAAGACTTGATAATCTATTTGCATATAATAAAATTACTGTAAAACACTGTCAGGTAAAATCAGAAATTTTACACAGATACTTAAATAACAGAACCATATGTAGCCAATGTTTTCTTTTCATTTTTCATCTAGAATCTATTTTAATTTTTTTTATTTTGCAGTGATGGGGATTAGACACAGGGTCTTGCACGTGATAGGTAAATTCTCTACAACTAATTTACACCTCCAGTTCCTAATCCATAGTCTAACTCTCCAGACCCTTAATTCTGAGTTTCTTGATTGCTTAGAAATTTTAGAAAAGTCATTTGTAGTGAAATGCCTTAATATCAGTAAGTCAAAATAATGCAACTTCTGGGATCTATATTAAGAATAGGGCGATTTCCACTTAATTTTATATTGCTCTGAGATACTAAAAGATATCCCTCCAAAATAGTTTCATTCAGGACATTTTCTTTTTTTTTCTTTCCTCTATCCTTCTTTTTGTTCTCCCTGTCTCCTTTTTTCCTTCCTTCCTTCTTTCATTGCTTCCTTCTGTATTTTTTTTCTAAAGTTGGGAATACATACCAATAGATTTTTTTTCACAAAATATAACATGCCAAAATAAAAGCAAATTTTGTTAGGCACTAATCATTTCTTAAGGGCCAATCAAAACTTTGCTGTAAAAATCTATTTAATTTCCAAATTTCACTCCTCTAAAAATAGTTATTTTGAAGGGTAATTGTTGTTTCTATTTTAATACCAAAAATGGTAAGGTGAAATATAAGATTATGTGAGAACTAGAAGCATATTTAAAACAGCAGAAGTGAAAGGAAGATGATGGGAAACTTACAATACTGAGTTTTACATAATGAAGGAAATAACCCAGCCACGTCTCCTTGGGGAGATTTATGTGATAGAACCCAACAGGAACAGTAGCCAGAAATGTGGGAACAGCTTTTCTTGATAGTCCACGTGAACTTTCCCAGAATATCCATGATTCTGACCTTGAGATTTTTAAATATTATATCATATTTGGTCAAAGTTTTTTGTTTTACCTTTTTGTTGGTTTGTTTTTAAGTAAATTAAGTTACTTAAGTAATACATAGTGTTCCTGGTATAGCCATTGAGAATAAATTGCAGAATAATGCTGGACTCTTTGCCATACTTCAATGTACATTTCTTAAGTATAGCAACACTCTCCTATGTAACCACAGATCACTATTAAAATTAACTTTGATCCAAAATTGCCATATGACCCCCAGACTAATAAACTTTTACCAATGTCAACAATGTCTTTTATAATTCCAGGATCCAATTCAGGAGCATGTGTTATACTTAAATGTTCCTTCAGTCCCTTTCCTCAGTCTTTCTGACTTTGACCTTTCTGAAAGCTTAGAATAGTTATTTTTAAAATATTCCTCCTTGGGTTTGTCTGATGTTTCCTTATGAATTATGTTTTTTTTATTGGAATACCACACCAGTGATGTTGTGTTCTTCTCATTGCAGTGTTTCAAGAGGCAACAATGATAATTTGCATTATTTCTTGTGTTATCAGTGTTTATTACTTGGATAAGATGGTATGTGCCAAGTTTATCTACTGTAAAGTTAACTATACAGCATACTATGCTTAATTTTTAATAATAATTTAATGGGACTATACATTTGTTGTTGTTGGATGTTGTTGGGTGCCATTGAGTCCATATCCGACTCATAGCGACCCTCATAGGGTTTTCAATGGCTGACTGTTTCGGGATTGCCTTGGAAGTGGATTGCCAGGCCCTTCTCCCATTTTGGGGGTGCTGGGAATTGAACTCGGGACCTCAAAGACTGCAGTGCAGTGCTCTACCAACTGTGCTAAATCCCAGCCCCTGTGTATATTTTAGTTTTCCCATACTCATGGTGCCAGTTCTCTGTGTTCCAGGTGCTCCTGGGTGGACTATATAAATATACCGTTTCTTTTTAAGATACTATGTTTAATATTCTTTGATCATTCCTTCCTAAATCAATTATTGTTATAGTTACAAAACCATAATTCTAGAATTTGAATTCTGTTATCACTTGTGGATTTATTAAGTATCCTACTGATGACTGATGTGTCTTCTTTCTCCTCCACATATCTTTTTTTTGTGGGAGGCAGTACTGTGTTGTTGAACCCAAGGCCTTGCACATACTAGGCAAGTGCTCTACCACTGAGTTGCACCCCTATCCCCTCTGGCCTCAAACTTGCAACCCTCCTGCTTCACTGAGTTCTGCTCCTCCTGAGTCACTGAGATTACAGACATGTGCCATGGTGCCTGGCCTTTATATCTATTTTTAAAATTCATGCATTTATAACAGTAGAGCCTCATGGATGTGTTTTACTTAGTTATATTTTTTACTATCATAACCTTTTATATTCAAATTTGCTAGTAGGAAACATTTCAAGCAGGATCTAGTGTCTTTAGGACAAGACTTCATCATTCTTTGTGTTTATTTTCTGGCACAATAAATTCCAGAGCCATCTAATTAGTTTCCTTTCCTTAACCCAAAATCACCCAAATCTTAAGGAGACCTAGTTTCTTTTATTAGATAATGGTATTTAGAAACCAAGAGCCAGGTGCTATTTTGTTTTAGATGGCATTTATTGTTTTATTTTACTTTGGTAAGAACACTTCATATGAGATCTACCATCTTAGCAAAATTTTAAGGGTGTGTTATTATTGACTACAGGTACAATGTTGTACAGGAGAGCTCAAAAGCTTATTCATTTTGCTTGACTGAAACTTTATGTTAAATGGTATGTCAACTTCATGTCCTGATCCTCTGTCCCACCCCTGATAGCCACTATTCTACTCTTTGATTCTATGAATTGACAATGCTAGATATTTCATATAAGTGAAATCATGTGGTATTTGTCATTCTGTAATTGGTTTATTTTACTTAGCATAATGTCCTCAAGATTTATTCATGTTGTCCATGCTGTAACAGGTATGTCCAACCTTTGGCCTATGGGCCACATGAAGCCTGGGACAGATAGTAATGTGGCTCCATAAAATCTAACATCATGGGTTTTTAAAGAGTTTGCTTTCTTTGTGACTCTCTTACTATGTATATCCACTAACTATATTTTATAATTTATGTGTAGCCCAAGACAATTCCTCTATACTCTATGTGGTCAAATGGTTAGATACTCCTGCATATAGAATAGCCTTTTTTTCAAAGGCCAAATAGTATTCAGTTGTGTATATATAAGACATCCTCTTTATCCATTTACTTACTATGTACATTTATGTTTGTTCCATATCCTAGATTCTGTGAATTGTGCTGCAGTGAACATAGGAATGATAATATATCTCTAAGATTCTATTTCAGTTAATACTAAGAAAGAAGATGCTGGATCATAAGGTAATTATATTTTTAATTTTTCAGGAACCTCCACACTATTTTCTGTAGTAGTTCTACAATGTTGTATTTCCAATAATAATGTATAAGTGTTTCTATTTCTTCACATCCTTGCCAGCACTTGTTGTCTTTTGTGTTTTATTTTTATTTTTTTATAAGAGCCATACAGACATGTGTGAGGTGGTATCTCATTGTGGTTTTAATTTGCATCTCCATGATGTTTGATGCTATAGAGCGTTTTTTCATGTATCTTTTGGCTACTTATATTATTTCTTCTTTCTTCCTTCTTTTCTTTTCTTCTTTCTTTCTCCCCCCTCCTCTTCCTCCTCCTTTCCTTTTACTTCTCCTCTACCTTTTCCCTCTCTTTTTTCACTGGGGGTTGAAACCAGGGCCTTCACTGAGCCACACCCCCAGCCTCTTTTCTATTTATTTTTATTTTGAGACAGGGTCTTGTTAAGTTGCAAAGGCTGCTTCTGGAATCAGACATGTGGTCCTCCTGCCTCAACTTCCAGAGTAGCTGAGATTAAAGGTATGTGCAACTATGCCTAGCACAAGTGTATGTCCTCTTTGGAGAAATGTCTTGAATGAGATTTATGATGCTGTAAAAACATATGAACAATTGCTGATATGTTACTGAAATAGGTCATAGTAGATTATTATTGATTATAGTTATCAGAACTTTCAAGTAAAGCATAATCCTTAAGCATGCTCATTGTACTATACTATTATTGCTCTGGGTCTTCTCAGAAGACAAAGTTAGAAAAATATTATATTACATTATTCTATTTATCTCTCCATCCATCTGCCCATGATCCTAAAATCCATTAGTTCGTATTGCTACCTCTAATACAAGGCTTATTCTAGTCTTCCTCCTGACACATCTATAACTCCTTTCTCCTACTGTGACAAAACCCATTGCTCATGATAATTTACTTATTTGCTCAGTTCCCCGTATAGGTAAACGCATTTAAAGCAGCATCATCCAAGAGCTTGATTCTCAACATACACTGCTGCCTCCTCCCCCCTTCACTGCCCCTCTCCAAGGCTCCAAGAAGAAGAACGAGAACAAGATGAAGAAAGAAGGAAGAAGGTAAGTTGAGAATTCTGACTGTGGCTGCATTAGTCCCTTACACTGATGTCAGCTATGTGATTGAAAGAAATCTGGACCCTGGATGGATAAGCTATCTCCAGCCCCTTGCCAAATGTGATGAAAGAAGTTTAACCTGCTCAAAATTTTTAAAAATCCAAATTCTGAAGGAGACTTTTGGGGTCTTCTTAATAGTAATTGAAATAACTATGTAAACACATAAAGGAAACTAATATTGTCATATTCCCTAGTTTGTAATCTCAATGGTTCAAAACATTTTTGAATTTTAAATAGGTTATATAACATGCACTGAGATATTATAAATTATTCATTCTTATTAATTGACAAGGGATATCTGGTGAGTTTTCTTATGAAGCTAGTTCCTTATTAATATATTTTTGCTCAGAGATCTATAATCATCTGCTGACATTTGGTGCTGCTTTGTAAACCTGACAGGCCAACCAACTGGAAGACCTGCCTCCATATGTCCATATTTTAGGAAAGATGTTTTTATTGCCAAACATCTGAGAGTTGGCATGTCAAGTATTAAAGACATTGTACATAAACATAGGTAAGAACTTTGTATATTTGAAAGAAAAACAAACAAAAAAAGAAAGAAAAAACACAGCACACAAGAAGACCACTAAAGCTAAAGAAAGAACTAATGAAGTAAAAAAGAAAGACTTTTAAAATCAGAACGATATATTGCTCATATCTTAGATGCATTTAAAAGTGTGTTGAAACAAAGGAAAGTTCAAAAATGGACTTAGTACTATTACATTATAGTCTAAAAAATACTGATGTTTGTGATCTACAAATTTTAATACATTAGAAATAAAATTTAAAACCAATTCTGTAGCAGATGTTAACGTAAATGATGCTTACAGGCATTAATAAAACACATTGCCTTCCTTCTACTAACATATTCCATAATTATACTGTGACTTAAATAGTTTATATAGAGAGAGATGAATGTGGATCGGGAGAGAAGTGTTCATAAATTAGTATTCAGAGTAAGTAATTCAAACACCTAATTGTTCCAGCCCAAGGAATATTTAAAAATATTACCATTTAGGTGTTCAAAATTATTTTAGTTTTTTATTGAGTCATGCTGATCATTTACAAAATTAGAAAATGTATTTTTTATCAGCATAGATGCATGTTACAGGAAATAGAGAAAAGGAATAGAATGAAAATTACCAGGAAAACATTTCTGCTTTTCTTTTATGCTGCTTTTATTTCTTTTGCATGTAAAAGTCGGTTTTAAATCAGACTTCTGCTATTTGAAAAGAGTTAGGGATGAAAACAGGCATTTCTAGCTTTTTAAATTTTTTTGACTGAAGAGACATATGTAAGGCATTTGATTGTACATTTTTTAACTTCTAGAGCTCTTTTAATTTGCTTGAAACAATTTCAATATCCTTCTTCAACATTCTGAGAACTTTAATGAAAATCTTACTTTTGTAAAAATTATTCTTGAGGTTTATGCAACATCAATTTTATGGATCTTTCCCTTTGTAACTAGAATGATTTGAAAATTTAAAATCTTTGTAAATTCCAGTTTTATTGGCATAGATATTAAGATTATGGCATTTTTGTTGGTTGCTCAAGTGTAATTGGTTCAACTCTGTGAATGTTTACTGAGTATTTTCCTATGTTGAGCTCTGTAGAAGTGTCAAGTAAATAAACAGTCCTACCTTCAAGAAGTGTATGAACTAATTGTTGTTAGGTGCCAGTTGAGTTGGTATCCGACTCATAGCGACCCTACATACAACAGGCTAAACACTATTGTCAGTGCTTCTCTGCTATTCATAGGGTTTTCAATGGCAGACTGATTTTTTGGAGTTGCTGGTTGGTCTCCCAAGCCTACAGCACTTGGTGTTCCCAGGCGGTCTCCCATCCAAGTACTAACCAGGCCCAACCCTGCTTAGCTTCCAAGATCTGACAGGATCAGATGCCACAGGGCTATGGCTGCACGCATATGATCTAATAGAAGGTGATAATTCAAAGATCACATTTTGTCTCCTACTATTTATACAAGTGCCATGAAGGAAGTTTGTGGAGTAAGAAGGAGGTCATCCAGTCCTGGACGATTGTATATAATTCCACAAATAATAGTATTTCTAGCTACTATGTTTGTAGGTTTTTATCCCCCTGGCATTTTTGTTTAGATTTATTCTGGCTAAAGAGTTGTCCCAGAGAACTGAAAAAATTTCAAGCTGCTTCTATTATAGTATTTATTTAAACATATGTTTTCATTCCTGATTTTAATCCATCATTGTCAGACATTTTTTATGACCATTTTTAATAGAGGAATTTGTTGAGGTTCCTTTTATGGACTAAAATATTACATTTAAAGAATTTTTGAGGATGTTTAAAATAGTGTCTTGTGTGTAGGCAACAGATGAATATAAATATAGTTTGTGTGTACACCACATACTTACCAGAAATGGAAGAACTAAACAATCAAGGAGAAAAACTGACTAAGCCAGTTGACCTTGACTGGCCTTCGCCATCACCTTCCTTCCTTCTTTCCTTTCTTCTTTCCTTCTTTCTTTCTTTCTTTCTTTCTTTTTTTCTTTTTTTGTGGTACTGGGGGTTGAACCCAGGGCCTCATGCTTGCATGCTGTGCAAGTGCTGGACCACTGAGCTGCACCCTCAGCGCATGTTTTACTTTTTTTTTTTTTTTTTGAGACAAGGTCTCGCTAAATTACACAGACTGCCTCTGGTCTCAAATTTGCGATCCTCCTGCCTCTGCCTCCCAAGCTGCTGGGATTACAGGCGTGCGCCACCATGCCCGGCTCGCCATCGGCTTTCTCAGGACTCACATAATGGGCACATGGCTCTCTGGGATCGCAGAGATGCTCTGATGGATAATTGTTACTTCATAGTTGCAAAGGGAATTGGCTGAGATTTTGTAGTTCACTGTCTGCATTATACATCAATACCTTTCTCTGTCCAGTCCTGTTTCTTCCCCCCTTCCCTGATAGTTTTTGATCCTAGCTACAGATTTATATCCAAACTCCATCTTAGCATCTGATTATGGGAAAACAAACTTGTGACACTGAATATTGGCTAGATTGTCTTGACAAGCGGATTTTATGAAGAAGACACTTGGGAAAGGGGGTGATATGCTTCCCCAAAGTTTGTACATTTTGAGATTACTTCATATTATTTGGACATCTGAATACCATTATATGTCATTATAGAGTTAATCTCTTTTCTTCTAAAACTGTTAGCAGTGTTCCATCATTTTCTAACATCTAAAATTGTTAATCAGAATTTTGTTGTTGAGACAGGGTCTTGCTGTGTAGCCTAGCCTGGCTTAGAACTCACTATGTACATCAAGCTGGCCTCGAACTCTGGTGGATCCTCCTTTCTCAGCCTCCCAAGTGCTGGGATTACAGGTGTGCATCACAATCAATGTGCTAATCAGAATTCTTAAAACTACTGGGTTTCTTTTTCCTTTTCTTTTTTAACTCTTTCCTTTGCTGGTGACTCATTTTGTCACTTGGATGCTTTAACAATGAAGCTCAATAATGTCAGTAGACAATGTCTCAGAGTTTGTTACTCTTTATCTTCCTTTTCTAGAACAATGACTTCTTTTATTCTTTAGATCTCATTTTCCTTCATTTCAGAAATATTATTTCACTTGTATCTTTGAGTGTTCTTTTTTAAATTCCATTGATTTTGTTGTTTTCTTCAGGAATAGCTGTCCTATGTATGTTAGATCTCCATTGAATCTCTGGCAGTTCTTGTCTCTTGTCTTCTCTCTCAAAATTCTTGTGATTTTCTGAAGCAGGCTATCCATGTCACAGGTTGGTTTACTTGCAGTGTCATTTTTACTCTTTCTACTTTGTATTAAAGTTATTTAATGTAACCATTTGTCTCTCTCTTTATAAAATTAGTTCCCCTTTCATTTCATTCTATTTTTACTCTTATGTGTCACTTTCTTTGAGTGTTCAAAGCATATATACTTTAAAACATTATCTTCAGAATAAATCATCACCTGTAGAGCAGGGCTTCAAATCTGTGAAAAATTAGTTTCAGGTTCAATTGCAGGTTTAATATGTTAAGATTTAGAGGGTTTGGGCTTGGTTACGGTTTGGGTTTAAATCATACGTATTGATAGCAGGACTTCAAACTGAACCTGAACCCAAATCCTGAACTGATTCTGGTTCAAGCATTTAAGCCACTTTTCTGAACCTGAACCTGAACTCGAACCTGAACTTGAATCCAGTGAAAAAATGAGTCCAGGTTTAGCTTTTATTTATTTATTTATTTTGTATCATTAGCTATTTGAAAATTGAAAAAAACTGAAAAAATATTTATTCATCCTCACATAGGATTAACATTGTAAACTTGAGCACAAACTGAATCTGAACCCTCTAAATTTTAACCTATTGAATCTACACTGAAACTTGAACCCATTTTTGGTGTGTTGGGGGTAACTTCATCGGTGAGTCTATTCTTATTGCATTCTTCTTTTTCTCCCTCCCTTTTTTCCTTCCTTTCCTTGCTTCCTCTGTTTCCTCTTTCTCTCTCTTTTTTTCTTTCTTTCCTTCCTCCCTCCTTCCCTTCCTCCCTCCATTCTTTCCTTCCTTCCTTCCTTCCCTTCCTCCTGCTCTTCCCTCCTTCCCATTTGGTCTTTCCTCTTCTTTCTCTCTCTTCCCTTTCCTCTTTCTTGTTTTGTTTGTGCTAAGTAAATCCAATTTTCTTTTTAAAGTTGCTCACTTATTTTTAATTGAGGCAATCTTTTTCTGGGGCCCATTAACATTCACCAAAATTCAATAAGAAGCAACTAAAGGTACATGACACAAAACAGATGGACTTCTAACAGAAGCAGCCTCCAGGTTAGGTGTTTCAAAAGATTTTGAGAAAAATGCAGAAGGAAGGCTCTCATATCCTACAGATATGTTTGCCCCAAAGTGACACTACTTTCCATTTAAAGCACAGGTTGGAAATAATAGGTACTATTATTTAAAGTTATTATTGTTTAAAGAAGCCATTTCCCGTTTACTTGTCAGTCAGTCTTGTCATCAGCACTGTAAGAGTAGATCCTATGCCAAGTATTTTCTTGCTTTTTCAAAGCTAACCAAAAATGAGAGGGGCAAACTTTAAATTTTCTAACTCTAAATTTTCTAATTTTCTGTACTATATTGATAAGCTAGACAATTTAGGCTTGGCTGTCACTGTCCTACTCAGTATCATCTAAGTAGTATACTGTACTTAACAGTTGCTCTGTTGAGTTTATAGCATAGGTCTAACCTTCTCTAGTTTAAGCTGGAAATCAAAGCAGTTATATAAACATGTCCTATGTCATTTCTTTTCCAAGAAGGCCATTATATCTTTCATATTTGGTTTTTCTGAAAGCAATGATCAAACTTAATGCTTGGTTTAAGATACAGGAAATCAGGGTTTTATTAATCCTTCCTGAAACACTGAGGTATTTAGAAGTAAATTATATATTGGAATTATTTTTCTCCATTAGTAAGTGTACCCAAAAGGTGATTTATTTAACCTAATGGCTCTATAAAATTGGCAAAGTGTTTTCAAAGCCTATTTATGAAATGAAAAGTAATTGATTAGTTTTTTCATTTGGCAATTTTGCTGAACTTTTTATTATGAATTGGGAATCAATTTCTCAGCACCTGGAAGATTTAGGTATTAGGTAAAAATGGATGAACATTTTTGCAAGAAATATGTCTTATCAGTTTAATCAAATTTATTTCTATGATAGAATGACAAGTTGTTAGATCTGGTAAAACAATACATATATTAATACCTTCCATTCAATAAACTATGAATTTTCACAATGAATTGGTAAATATTTTATCTTAATCTCAGTTGTTTGAACTTTTTCCAGTGGCTTGTTTACTTTGTGAACTGAAATGATAATTTGATTAGTTGACTTGACCTGATCTAGTCTTATTGTGTCTCCTGACTTCCACTTAGGAAATTAAAAGACATACAAATGTGAGTACACATCCATGCACATACATATACTCAAACTCTGGCCTTTGTTTCATGTGTAAAGAGTAATGTCTTTATGGAAAAACATGCTTGTTTTTATACTTTTCTTTAAGCAAACTCTGGTTGCTTTTCACAAATAATTTAAGACTATTTTCATTTAAACTTAGTAGATTGAATGTTTTCCAGTGAATTGACAACTTTTTGGCCTGAAATGGACAGCTTGATTGGTTGACATGACACTGTGTAGCCCTAACCTACCTCCTGACCCTGACTTTGGAAATTGAAGCACCTACACAAATCATTATATTCATGGACACAAATGCACACCCAAACTCTGACCTTTGCTTCATGTCAAAAATAATAATCTCCTTATGGAAAATCATGCTGATTTTATGGGAAACAAGTAGAAAGATTTCATTCCAGCCACACTTCAGGAAGAACTTTCCTATGTTAAAACTCAGTAAAGTTCCCTTTAGTACATTACATACTCTTACAGTCAAGCATGAAAACAGCTTCAGGTTGTTTATTGTTCCAAGCCTGAACCACACTGACTGGTACCCGTCAGAGCTGGTCATAATCTAGCCTGCCTCACTGTCTAATCTGCCAATAGACTGTATTTTCCAATGATCTTCAGTGTGGTCCTGCTCAAGAGGAGTCTTCTCTTCCCTGTTGTTGTGTTAAATGGTGTAGTCATGCCCTTGCTCGTGCTGTTACTAATTTCTACCCTCTCATATCTGAATCTGAATGTTCTCTGATAAGATGTCTAAATTCTACCCTATGAAAGACCACCTTAATTCCCAGTTCTTACAACAAAATTTTATTTTGGTGTCATATTCCACCATGATTCCTCTCTTTCTTAACCTCTTGATTTTAGACTGTAGCTTTCCTTTTAATTCTTTAACCATTTAATTTTATCTTTTCAAATGGACTACATAGTTCTTTGATGTCAGGTATCATGTTACAGTCCTTTTATGTTTTTTGAAACTCATAAAGCACAGTACTGAACACATAATACCTTTTGGCTGCTTAGCAAAAGTATTAAAATTTTGTTTAATTTTCTCCAATTATACTAGTGTACTGTTGCCTATAAGTAGAACTTTTTTTTTTTTTTGGCAGTACTTATGAGTTGAACCCAGGGTATTGTACATACTTTGCAAGTATAACACTGGGTTACACCCTCAGCCTATTTTTGGAAATCTTTAATTCCTGAGACAAGGTCTCCAGAAGTTATACAGGCTATCTCTGGCCTCAAATCTGGTAATCCTCCTGCCTCCACCTTCCCAGTTGCTGGAATTACAGGCATGAGCCACAATACCTGGTTTAGAACGTAATATTTTAAAAGATGAATTTATTGTTCAGCTTTCTTTTCCTGTATGGGTGGAGAATTTAACATTATATTAAAAACCAAAGTAATTTAAATGATTAAAGTTCCAATAGGCAGAAAATTAATGTATTTGCTTTAAAAATTAACTTATGAGCTAGACAGTATTCTATATAAATATGGAAAGTTGTTGTTGTTGTAGTTGTTAGGTGCCGTCGAGTCGGTATCCGACTCATAGCGACCCTCTGTACAACAGGGGAAACACTATTGTCAGTGCTTCTCTGCTGTTCATTGGGTTTTCAATGGCAGATTGATTTTTGGGACGGGTTTGCCAGGTCCTTCTCCCAAGCCTACAGCTTCTGGTGTTCCCAGGCAGTCTCCCATCCAGGTACTAACCAGGCCAGACCCTGCTTAGCTTCCGAGATCTGACGGGATCGGATGCCACAGAGCTAGGGCTGCAGGCAAATATGGAAAGAGTAGATTCTAATTCAGAGGAAAGATGCCCTTTTCTAAGTCCTTTTCTGTATGTTCCTGGAACCTGGTTATCAATTTCATGTAGACAACGTATGTCAGAATATCATATGTCTTGGAGCTGTCTAGAATCCTATAGGGAGGGCTGAGGCTGCAGTTTAGTGGTAAAGTGCTTACAAAGTATGAATGAGCCCCTAGGTTCAACTCCCAAGTACTGAAGAATAAAAGAAAAGACAGAACTCTGTAGGTTAGGGTTTTTCTGCCTCTCTTGTTTTCTTTGACTTTTATTACTGACACACACACACACACACACACACACACACACACACACACACCCCCCATATGTTGATGTTGGGTGTCATTGAGTCAAATCCAACTCATAGTGACCCTATGCACAACAGGACACAACACTATCCAATACTGTGCTATGCTTTTTATGTTTGAGCCCATTGTTGTTGACACCATGTTTGTTCTCATTTTGAGTCATGTCATACCATGAAAAGGAGGTCCCAGGGGCTTTACTCCATTCCTGTTATTAGGGTGGACTCTACTTTGAGGAGGCAACTCTTCCCCAGTCATATCTTTAATCTCTTCCAGCAGGAAGGCCATTTTCCAGCACTGTATTTGACAGTACTTCTCTCCTATTCACAGGGTTTTTAATGGCTAATCGCTTCTGGAGTAGACTGCCAGGTCGTCCTCCCTAGTCTGTCTTAGTCTGGAAGCTCAACTGAAACCTGTCCACCATGGGTGGCCCTGCTGGTATCTGAAATACTAGTGACATAGCTTTCAGAATCTCAGCGACATGCAAGCCCCAATAGCACAACAAGCTAACAGACAAGTTGAGGGGAGACAGGGGGAAGAGAGAGAGAGAGAGAGAGAGAGAGAGAGAGAGAGAGAGAGAGGTGCTGAGGATTGAATCCACAGCCTTTCGCATGTACAGAAATGCTTTATTGATGAGCTATATCCCCAGTCCTCTTTTTTCATTTTCTTCAAAACTTTGTAGGATATTAGGAGGAAATAGTGCCCAGAGTGTGCCTAACTATAGTTAAGAGCTCAAGAAGTATTAGTCATTGTGTTACTTTCTTTTTCTTTTTTTTTTAAATTAGAATTTTTTCCTCCAGTATGAACCTGGAAAATAGTATTATTTTGCCTATCTATATCTTTAAAAATATGATTGAGTATAAGGAGGAAAGTAACAAGCCAAATAACCTTGGAAGAATCAACTATTGACCCATAAAAAAGTTTAGATTTTATTTCAAGCTTTACTCAATAAATGTTTATTAAAGCATCATGTGTGCAAAGTAAGCACTATTATACATAAATGAATCCTACTAATTTCTACAATATGATTTTTTAAATTTCAGTAACTGGAAATTAATGTTATTTAAAGTATAGAGGAGATAAGATTTATATAAATAATTTAAGGTTGAAAGTTAAAAGTGCCCTCAGAAAGGAAGAGTTGAAATGAGAGTTCACAGGGGGAAATGGAGGAGCTATTTCCAATTTAGGGGGTTAATAATTCATAAAAGAGAGAAGATTTTAAATGAACTTTGATGATAGAGGTAGTTTTGTACAAGCATACATTTGAGGGAGGTGAGAAGATGAGACAGGTTAGGGATGGGTATAAATTTTCTGAGTCTTCCCCCATGGAGAAGTAGAGTTTATTTCTGCTCCCCTTGAATCTTAGCTGGCTCTGTGACTGCTTTAAACAATTCAGTGCAGTTGAATAATACCAGGCAGTTCTGGGCCTAACCTCTAAGAGCACTGGCAATATCTGCTTCCTCCCTCATGCAAGATCTCCCTTTTGGGAACTGAGCATTGCCTAATGAAGTCCAGCTAGTTACAGGAAGAGACTACCTGTGGCCAACACAGAGAGATCAGCTTCCAGCTGATTCTATTTGCATTTTCTTGATGACTAGTAAAGTTGAGCACAAACTTTCATTTGGAGATCTTCCTTTGTGAAGGGTACATTCAAGCTTTTGCCCATTTCTAAATATTGGCTTATCTGCCTAATATCTATAACAGTGATTTGTAGTTCTTTATTTATGTGGATGTGCCTTTTGCCAAAAGCTTTTTATGGCAGATATTTTCTCTCAATTACTCAATGTTTCATTTTCTTAATAGTGTCTTGTGTTGAAAAGAAAGCCTTAATAATAACATAAGATAATCAGCTTTTTCTTTTATAGTTTGGGTTTTGTGTATGTGTATGCATTCAGGAGAGAGAACTGTGTAATGCTATGATAATTTTTTTCTGTGCTATCTTCTACAAGCTCAAACAGTTTACTTTCATGTTCAGATCTATAATTCATCTAGGATTAATCTTTGTAAAAATTGTGAGTTAAGGGTGCAGATTCATTATTTTTCTTATGGACTATCCTTTGGCCCTTAATCATTTATTGAAAAGATCACCTTTTTGCCTCTGCACAGTATTGTCATCTTTGCCATAAAGTAAATGGCTGTGTAAGTATCAGCTTATTTCTTCTTTTATTCTCTTCTAGTGATTGATTTGCCTATGTTTAAACTAGTGTAAATTAGCTAGTGTTTTAAAATTATTATACATTTGTAATTCTTGAAATGTACTAATATATCCCCCCAGTTTGGTTCTTCAAGATTGTTTTAGCTATTTTTTGCCTTTTTCAACTTCTTTATACATTTAAAAATGAGGTTGTTAATTATATACTCAATTTTGCTCAGTAATATTTTGTAGTCTTTCACATGTATATGCCTCATGTATTTGCAGTTAGATATTTTATGTTTTTCTTTTTCAGTACTAAAAGGCTGAACTCAGGGTCTCATGCAAACTCTGCAAGCTCTCTACCACTGAACTGCACCCCCTAGACCATTTTTTATTTTTTATTTTGAGTCTAGGTCTTTCTAAATTATACAGGCTTTCTCTGGCCTCAAACTTGTAATCCTCTTGCCTCCACCTCCTGAGTCCCCAGGGTTACAGGCATGCACCACCACTACTGGTTCTGTGCTTTTTGATACAACTGCAAATGCTAACATTTTATTGTTTCATTTTCTAATTGCTTTTGCTAGTATATAGAAAAATTATTTTTGGAACATGAGCAATGTACAATGATATGCATGTATGGAAATGTCATAATGAAACCCATTAAGTTGTATGCTAACTAAATATTACTAATAAAAGTGGCAAATAAAGAAAAAATATTTTTGTATATTAGCCAATTCTTCAATGATCTTGCAAAATCCTTTTATAAATTCTGATAACTTTTCTATGTTATTTTCTGTTCTACATATATAACTAAGTCAAATGTAAAAATGAGAGTTTTAAATATTTTTCCACTTTTATACTCCCAGAGTTTTTGTTTTTTTAATATGCACTTTCTAGAGTTGTTATAACAGATATCCTCAAGCTCATTCTCAGGAAGGAAGGCTTCCATATTTGACTATTGGCTACAACATTTGGTGTAGGTGTTTGTAGGTACTTTTAATTTTTCATCATATTTAGGAATTTTCCTTCTATTCCAGATGCTAACTGATTTTATAATGACTGTTAGATATATTAAATGATTGTTCTTCTAATGAGCAAATTATCTGCTTTCTCATCATTATTCTAATAGTGTGGTAAGTTGCATTGATTGGTTCTCAAATATTAAACAAATCTTACCTTTTTGAGATAACTCTAACTAGGTCATGGTATGCTACTTTTTCTATATTATTGGATTCAATTTGTTAACATTTTCCTTAGGACTTTTACATGTATGTTCATAAAAGAGATATTTCAGAATTTTTCTGTCTTATAATATCCTTGTCAGGTTTTGGCATTAGAGTGAGGTTGATCTTTTCCTAAACTCTGGATGTTAATCTAACATTAATTTTATTACTTTCCTAAATATGAAGCAATCTGGGCTTGGAAATTCTCTTGTGGAAAATACTTAATTCAGTTTCTTTGAAAAATAGGCTATTAAAATTTTCCAAATATTATCATTTCATCTAGTATTGAAATTTGAAATAATATTATTCATATTATCTTATCTTTTAATGTCTGCTGATATCTGAATTTATTATTGACATTGCATTTCTTTTTGTCATTTCTCTTTTTGTTCTTAAAGTCTTATTAGGAGCTTGTCTTTGTTGTTAGGTGCTATCCAGTTGTGTCCGACTTATAGCGACCTATGTACAAAAGAACGAGAAACACTCCCTGATTCTGTGTTAGGAACACAATCTTTTTTATATTTAAGCCCATTGCTGCAGATGGCCTGCAGCTGTATCACTGCTGCATCTGATCCTGTCATATCTCTGAAGCTAAGCAGGATCAGCCTAATTAGTACTTGGATGGGAGATTGCTTGGGAATACCAGGTGCTGTAGGCTTGGGAGAAAAACCCAGTAACCCACTCCCAAAAAACAATCAGCCATTGAAAACCCTATACATAGCAGAGAAGGACTAACAATAGTGTTTCGCCTGTTATATTTGTAAATAGGGTCACTATGAGTTGGACACCGACTTGATGGCACCTAACAACAACACTGTTGCAGACATTGTGTCAATCCATCTAGTTCAGGGTCGTCCTTTTTGTGTTGTTGCTCAGCCAGTCTCCTAAACATGACGTCCTTCTCCAGGGATTGGTTCCTCCTAACTGTCCAAAATACGTTAAGATGTAGTCAGGCATCCTTTCTTCCAAGGAGCACTCTGGCTGCACTTCTTCTAGGACCGATCTGTTGGTTCTTTTGGCAGTCTGTGGTACATTCAAAATTCATCTCCAGTACCATAATTCAAAAGTATCAATTCTTCTCCTGTCTCCCTTATTCAATGTCTAGCTTTCACAACCATATCATGCAACTGAAAATACCATGGTATGAGTCAGGCTCATCTTAGTCTTCAATGTGACATCTTGACTTTTCAACACTTTAAAGAGGTCTTTTGCAACAGCTTTTGCCAATGCAATGTGTTTTTTTGATTTCTTGACTGCTGCTTCTGTGAGTGTTGACTATAGAACCAAATAAAGCAAAATCCAGTTGTGTCCTTCCCATAAAACAGGTTGTTAATGAGTCTTCTTCCAATTATGATACCACATTCTTCCTCATAAAGTCCAGCTTCTTGGGTTATTTGTTCAGCACAGAGACTAAAGAAGTTCGGTGAATAGATACAGTCCGGTCACATAACTTTCTCAACTTTAAACCACATAACTTTCACAAAGTCACATAACTTTCTCAACTTTAAACCAAGAAACCTTGTTCTGTTCAAATGACTGCCTCCCCGTCCATGTACAAATTCCTCATGAGACAATTAAAATTAAGTACTCTGGTATTCCTATTCTTGGCAGTGTTTTACATAATTTTTTATGACCCACACAGTCAAATGCCTTTGCATAGTCATAGATAAGACATCTTTTGGGTATTCTTTGATTTCAGCTAATATCCATCTGACATCAGCAATGATGTCCTTGGTTCCTTGCCCTCTTCTGAATCTGGCTTGATTTTGCACCAGTTCCCTATTTATATACTGCTGCGTTGTTTTTGAATGATCTTTAGCAAAATTTTTCTTGCCTGTGACATTAATGATATTGTACCAACATTTCCACATTCAGTTGGATCTGTTTCCTTGGGAACAGGAAAAATTTGGATCTCTTCCAGTCAGTTGACCAGGTAGCTGTTTTCCAAATCTCTTGGCATAATCAAGTTAGCATCACTAGTGCTGCATTTGTTTGTTGAAACATCTCTATAGGTATTCCATCTATTCCTGGAGCCTTGTGTTTCACCAATTCTTTCAAGGCAGCTTTCACTTTGTTCTTCAGTTCTATTGGTTCCTGATCATATGCAACCTCTTGAAATGGTTGGTCATCCATCAATTCTTATTGATATAATGACAGTGTATTCCATTTTCTGTTGATGTTTCCTGCATCATTTAATATTTTCCCTGTGGAATCCTTAGTATTGCCACTACAGGCTTGAATTTTTTCTTCAGTTCCTAATGTTTGAGAAAAACAGAGCATTCTTCCCTTTTGGTTTTTCTATTTCCAGCTCTTTGCACATGTCTTTATAATATTTGATATTGTCTTCTGAGCTGCCCTTTGAAATCTTCTGTTTAGGTCATCTTATTCCTTTTACTTTAGCTGCTTGAGATTTGAGGGCAAGTTTCAGAGTCTCTTTGACATATAGTTTGGTCTTTTCTTTTTTTCTGTCTTTTAAATAATCTTTTGCTTTCTGCATTAATGATATATTTGATGTCATGCCACAATTCACCTGGTTTTCTATTATTAGTGTCTAATGCATCAAACCTGTTCTTGAGGTAATCTCTGAACTCAGGTGGGACATACTCAACCTCATACCTTAGCTCTCATACACTTGTTCTAATTTTCTTCAGTTTCAGTTTGAACCTGTACATGAGTATTTGATTGTCTGATCCACAATCAGCACCTGATCTTGTTCTGACATTTGATATTGAATTATTCCATCATCTCTTTCCACAAATGTAGTCAGTTTGGTTCCTATATGTTCTATCTCTTTGGGAGAAGGACCTAGCAACCCACTCCCAAAAACTCAATCTGCCATTGAAAACCCTATGAATAGCAAAGAAGCACTGACAATAGTGTTTCGCCTGTTGTACGTAGAGTCACTATGTGTCGGACACCTACTTGAGGGCACCTAACAACAACAATAACACCATGTTCCATCTCATGAATTCCATGTGTATAATCTCACTGTTTATGTTGGTAAAAATGTATTTGCAATCAAAATGTTATTGGTCTGATAAAATTCTATCATGCAATCTCCAGATTTGTTTCTGTCACCAACGCCATATTTTCCAACTACTGAGCCTTGTTTCCAACTTTTGCATTCCAGTCACCTGTAATGATCAGCACATCCTGAATGCTTGTTCAATCTATTTCATATTGCAGGAATTGGTAAACATCTTCCCTATCTTCATTTGTAGCCTTAGTGGTGGGTATGTAAATTTGAATAATAGTCATATTAACTGGCCTTCTTCATAGGCATATGGATATTATTCTATCAGTGATAGCATTGTAGTTCAGGACAGATCTTGAGATGTCTTTTTGGATGATGAATGTGGTCCCATGTCTTTTTAATCTGTCATTCCTGTCATAGTAGATCATATGATTATCTTATTCAAAATGGCCAATGCCAGTCCATTTCAGCTCACTGATGTGTAGGATATTGATGCTTTTTAGTTTTCCTAGATTTATACTATGTACATTCCACATTCCAATCATTAATGGATGTTTACAGGTGTTTCTCCTCATTTTGAGTTGTACTACATTAGCAAATGGAGGTCCTTGTGGCTTTACTCCATTCCTGTCATTAAGGTAGACTACTTTGAGGAGGCAACTCTTTCCCCATTGTCTTTTGAGTGCCTTCCAACCTGGGGGGTTCATTTTCTGGCACTATATCTGACAGTGTTTCTCTGCTATTCATAGGTTTTTCAGTGGGTAATTGTTTTTGGAATGGGCTGCCAGGTCCTGCTCCTTGGTCTGTCTTAGTCTGAAAGCTCAGCTGAAACCTGTCTACCATAGGTTACCCTGCTGGCGTCTGTAATACCATTAGCATAGCTTTCAGCATCATAGCAACATGCAAAACCCTAGAGTATAGCAAACTGACAGACATGGGGGAGGAGTTTACCAGTTAATATTTTTTTCTAAAAAATTCCCTCACAGCTTGTTAATTTTCTTAATTGTTTTTATTTTATGCATCTCTGCTCTTATTCTTTTTATTTCTTTTCTTAACCCTTCTTCATGTTCAATCTGATATTTTTGATTTTTATTTCTCTAATATCAAACTTGGGGCTGGGATTTAGCTCAGTTGGTAAAGCACTGCGCTGCAGTCTCTGAGGTCTTGAGTTCAATTTCCAGCACTGCAAAAATGGGAGAAGGACCTGGCAATCCACTCCCAAGGCAATCCCGAAACAGTCAGCCATCGAAAACCCTATGAGGGTCGCTATGAGTCAGATATCGACTTGACGGCACCCAACAACAACAATATCAAACTCAGGAGTCTTAGATTTTGTCAGCATCATGAAACACTGACACACTACCTCATAAAGTAGGTGAAGTCTCAGGCCCTTCACAGTCCCTGATTATCTCTTATTATCCCTCGCATATTTGTAGAAATATAAATGATGTCATATTTCTTATTGCTGATATTGGTAATTTTACCTTACCTCTCTTTTCCTGCTGAGTCTTAATAGAGACCAATCAATTTTATTGATTTTTTTTAAAGCTATTATTTTAAAAATTGGTTTTTGTTCACTATTTCTTCTGCTATATTTGTGTCTTATCTTCTCTTCTTTGCTAGCTTCTTAAAAGGTGGAAGTTGGGGTCATAGACTTAAGACTTTTTGTTTAGAACTTTAAATTTCCCTTCAAATAATGATTTAATTGTATTGCACAAGTTTTGCTATTTTATGTTTTTGGTTTCTTCCAATTCAAAAATCTTTTAAAATTCTAATTTATTTTATTTCTTATTTTATCCATAGATTATTGGGAACTGTGTTATTCACCTTACACATATTTGAGATTTTTTGTCATTGACTTCTACCTTATTTCAATTGTGATCAGAAAACATACTTTGTATGATTTGGAATCTTTGAAATTAAGATTTATTTTATAGTGCAGAATGTGGATTATCTTATAAATATCCTTTGTGTACTTAAAATGAATGTGTTTTCTGTTTTCTATAAATGTAAATTATGTTAAGTTATTTGATAGCACTTATCAAGTTGTTTATGTCTTTACTAATTTTATCTTCTTGGCCTATTATTTATTGGGAGAAGACTGTTGAAATCTCTAATTGTAGTTGTGGATTTGTCTATTTTTTCTTGCAGGCCTATTGATTTCTGCTTTATGTGTTTTAAGTCTCTCTTATTTTGTACATAAATGTTTAGAATTATTTTGTACTCTTGTTGAATTGATTCCTTACCATTATGAAATGACATTGTTTCTCACTGGTCATATTCTTAGCTCTGACGTCTACTGTGTCTAATATTTATAAAATCACTAATGCTTTCCTTTGATTGCAATTAAACACACTATGCATTTTTTCATCTTTTACTTTTAATTGTTTGTCCTTATGTGTTTCACATAGTTAGCAACTGAATGACCTGTGCCTTTAATATGGGTTACCACATTTAATGTGATAATTGATATGTTACATTTATATTTTCATTTAATGTGATAATTAATATAGTTGGGTTTAAGTCTGCCATCTTAGTATTTGTTTTTGTTTATTTCACGTGTCCTTTGTTCTCTTTTCTTGTCTTCTTTTGGATTGAGTGTATTTTTATTTTATTTCATCTTTTCTGTTTGCTTATTAGTCATATGCTTTTGGAGATTGATTTACAGATTACCCTGTTGTTATTGATTTAGAGATTACACTGTTGTTGTTAGGTGCAATCAAGTTGGGTTCATCTCATAGTGACCCTGTGTACAACAGAACAAAACACTCCCTGACATTGTGCCATGCCCTGCACTATGTCAGTGCTTCTCTGCTATTCATAGGGTTTTCAATGGTGGATTGTTTTAGGATTGTTCCAAGAGTGGGCTGCTAGGTCCTTCTCCCAGTTTTGCAGAGCAGGGGATCATACCCAGGGCTCCAGAGAGTACAGAGTAGCACCCTACCAACTGAACTAAACCATAGCCCCAGGGATTACACTATATGACTTTAACTTACTCAGGTCTACCTTAAATGATATTAAACCTTTTCATGTACAGAACCTTACAATAATATGCTTTTATCTCTTCCTGCTTAGCCTTTGTACTACATTGTTATTGTTGTTATTGTTATTGTTGTTGTTAGGTGCCATCAAGTGGGTATCCAACTCATAGCGACCCTACATACAACAGGGGAGACAGCATTGTTGCTGCTCCTCTGCTATCCACATGGTTTTCAGTGGCAGATTGTTTTTTGGGAGTGGGTTGCCAGGTCCTTTTCCAAAGCCAACAGCACCTGGTGTTCCATCCAGGCCTGACCCTGCTTAGCTTCTAAGGTATGATGAACTCCGACACCACAGTGGTTCGGCTGCAGGTGTTAGTTTATATATGTGTTATAAATCCAATACATGAGTTTGATTTTTCCCTCATATGGTCATTCTATTATTTAAGAATTGTTTTATATTGGCTCACAAGGTTACCATTTCTGGTGCTTTCATCATTTTCCTCTGCCTGAAGAACTTCTTTTAATATTTCTTGTAATGCACATCTGCTGATGATGTATTTATAAAGCTTTTGTACATCTGGAAAAGTACTCATTTCACCTGAATTTTTAAAAAATTCACTGGACATAGAATTCTAGGTTGATGGTTTATTTTCTTTCAGTGCTGCATTGTCTTCTGGCTTACACTGTTTCCAACAAGAACTCTACTCTCATTCTTATTTCCTCCATATGGAACACAATTAGTGCACTTTTATTCTCTGGTTGCTTTTAATACTTCTCTTCATGACTGGCTTTTAGGAATTTGATTATGATGTATGATGGTTTAGTTTCTTTGTGTGTCTCACCTTTGGAGTTTGTTGGGCTTCTTGGCTCTGGGAGTTAACAGTTTTCATAAACTTGGACAAAAATTGGCCATTATTTCTTCAAATCTCCCACATGTCTGTCAGCTTCTGCTGTGGGAGCTTGCATGTTGCTCTAATGCTGACAGCATGAGAATTTCAGGTACCAGCAGGGCCACCCATGGTGGACAGGTTTCAAGACTAAGACAGACTAGGGAGAAGGTCCTGGTAACCCCCTCCCAAAACAATTGGCCATTGAAAACCCTATGAATAGCAGAGAAGCACTGCCAAATATAGTGCCAGGCATGACACAGTGTCTGGTAGTGTTTCGTTCTGTTGTATACAGGGTAGCTGTGAATCAGACCCAACTCCATAGCATCTACCATTAACAACAATAATTTCTTCAAATATATTTTCTTTGTCTCTTCTTTTTCTCTTTTGTGATCACAAAATTGCATGTATATTTCACCATTTGAAGTTGTTCCACAGCTCACTGACTTGCTATCTTCTTCCAGACTGGTAGGAGTAGGAAAAGATCTCCTCAATTCAGTCATTGGTTGAGCTGACTTGGAGATGGTTTCCAAACTCAGTGAGACCAGGTGGGCCTGTAATTCATCCTGCTCTTTGCTGTAGTCCTCCAGTGTCTCAACTGTGATGCTTCTCCTGTCACTGACTTTTAGCTGTTTTAGCTAGCACCATAACACCACAGAAGCCTGTACTCTGCTATCTAGATGCTCTGCCTAGAGTCTGAGCCATTTGCTAACCTCAGCTGAAGCACTGGCAAATGCCTGGAATGGAAAGTTGTTGGTATCTCTTCGATGTACCTACTTTTTCCTGTTACCTTGTCCTCTTGATCTTTGCTGCTTTTGCATGCCCAAATATTAATTTTCTAATTTTAAGATATTACCAAAGTTCTATTGGCTTCTTTGCTTCTTAAGGGCAGTCTAAGGGCAGTCTCAACCTCTTGCCTTGTATATCTCAAAACTCAACAAAGGCTCCAAAGGGTAATACAATACACAAATATTTGGCTTCTTCAAAAATCTTCAGTTCTCTCTGAGATTATGGCCTCTTGTAATGAGAGTCTACATTCATACCACCCTGGATCCCAATCTTGTCAGATGTCAGAAGCTAAGCAGGGTCAGGCCTGGTTAGTACTTGGAAGGGCGAGCACCTGGGAATAGCGGATGCTGTAGGCTTTGGAGAGGGACCTGGTAGCCCACTCCCAAAACAACCAGGCATTGAAAACCATAGGAATAGCAGAAAAGTGCTGTCAGATATAGTGCTGGACATGGCACTGTGTCAGGTAGTATTTTGGTCTATTGTACATAGGGTTGGGTCACTAAGAGTTGGATCCAACTCTACAGCACCTAACAACAACAAGAAGTCATAACAACTGTAGAGCACATAAAAGGAATCAGATGGATTTTTTTTAAAAGCATCTATTTTCTATTTTTTCTTGATTAGAGCATGATCTGTTATAAGATACACCATTAAAACTGGAAACAGATGGACCAGAATGATTATTTTTTGAATGAAGTATCTTTTACATTTGAAAATATGAAATTATTTGTAAATTTTATGCTTTATTGTTAATATATATCCACTGTTTTAAAAAGTGAGAAGATTTTTGCATTTACCGTATATTCAGGGAAGATAAACAGCATCACAACTACTTAAGGATCCAAATTGCATTTAACAGAAGCTTAGGATTTCCTTCAGTTAACTCTAAGGACTCCTTCAAGAAGAGTTATAATGAAGTTGCTATCCCTATCTCTATATCAATGTCTCTATACATAGAGAGGCACACACAGGCACACACAGAAACACATTAGTTCAGTGTTTAGTGCTTTTAGTCACAATGCTGTATTAGAACTGGAAATCTGTGGCACAGAAGAAAAAATTTCCATTGACTATATACACAAAGAAAGCTCAATGGAAAAACTTATTTGAAATGGTAATTAGATAAATATCTTCTTGATTTTGACAAATAAATGCATTATGTTCTTAAATCATTCTGTGTACATTTTGAGGTAATGAAAAATTGAATTTATAAATTATGTAAAACATTTGTTTTATAGTCACTCATGCTCTAATTCACGTTTTTCCCCTTGTTGGTTCATTTTATAATTCTGAAATGACAGGTGGAGCTTATGTTACCACAAACATTTCCTTTAACCTGAAAAATGTGCTTTCTTAAAAGCTGCTCAACACAAGTAAGGCTGTAAATATAGCTTTTTTAAAAAAATAAGAAGTTTAAATTTTTTACATTTTAGATTGTGAGATAGTCTATATAGTCCTAAGAAAAAATGAGAGAGATGGGGACAGGCCACTGAATTGTTATTGACATGTGTACACCCACCTTTTCTCCACTGGAAGGGAAAAATGAAAGGCAGCACAATAGTGATTTGAATGACTTGAAAAAAAAATCCACTTTTTTTGTCTTTTGTTTTTAGTGATTTAATGATTAATGGAGTCTTATTTAGTGTGTAAATAAATTCATTTGAAGGCATTTATTTTGTGAATTTGTGTGAAAGCATATGCACTTAATGTGAAATTTTTACTGAGTTTTTATGGTTTGGTATTAAGCTACAAAACAATTCAGATATTGTAGTCATGATTTAATTAAAGGTGACTATCTTAAACTGACTTAATTCCAAATGTCTGGCCTTATTTTAATTTAATGGCTTTGTGTCCAAGCAATAATCTAATTTAAAGCTTTTTGTTTATTCCAAGTAAAATCAAACAATATGTGCATTTGTTAAGAATAATCTTTGGGTGACACTTGAGTTGATGTATCTTATTAGAAACGATTAGGGGAGCCTCTTTTGGGTAAGTAATCTAAACTGTCTCTTATGATTTGTAGAAATAAAAGGGATAAAATTAACTATATATCTCTCCAATTCAAAACTTAACTGTTGAATGTTAAACATTTTCCACATCTATTCACTTTGGATTTACTGCAATAACTTTCAGAAGTGGGACTGCTTCCAAATTCTTGGAGCATTTTAACCATAAAAGGCATAAAAATATTTTGCAATCCCATGGGCAGTAACCTGATATTTAGGAGTTTCATAAAAGGATTGAATAGAGTCTGAGCTTTCAGAATTAGAACTTCATGCGTGGTCTATCAGGAGCAACATTTATTTCAGTGCCTATAATATGTTTGGTTTTAAAAATACAAATGGGACAAGAAGAAGAGAAATAAAATTTATGGAGTATTTCCTATTTTCTAGATATTTTAACTGTTATCTAATTTATTTCTTAAAACACTCCTGTGAAGATAAGGGGATGCTATGGTGTTAATGTTTAGGTTTCCCCCAAGTTTGCATATTGAAACCTGATTCCCAAAGTGTAGTATTAAGCCTTAAGTGTTAAGTGTAGTGTTAAGTGGGGCCTTTGGGAGGTGATTTGGTCCTAAGGGTATAGCCCTCCTGAATAAGATCAGTGACTTCATAAAATAGGCCTAAGGGGTTTACCCCTTGTACCAAGTGAGGACACAGTAACAAGGCACGATCTATGCAGAGAGTGATCCCTACTGGACACTACGCCTGCTGTTGCCTTGATCTTGTACTTCCCAGCCTGTGTAACTGTTATTTATAAGCTAGCAGGCTGCAGCCATAGCACCCTGGCATCTGATCCTGCCGGATCTTGGAAGATAAGCTGGGTCAGCCTGGGTAGTCCTTGGATGGGAGACCGTCTGGGAACACCAGGTGCTTTAGGGTAGGGCAAAGGACCTGGCAATCCACTCCTGAAACAATCAGCCACTGAAAACCTATGAATAGCAGAGAAGCACTGACCATAGTGTTGGTCATGGCATAGTGTCACTAAAACATAAGGGAGTAGTTTTGACTTTATTGGAAATTTCTTTAGAAAGTATTCCATTGCAGCACCTTTTCCTCATTAATATTACTGAAAATTCATTTAGTGATTGAGAAAGTATAAATATGTCAGTGGAATGGGGAGTTTGGACTGTTACATGGTCTTTGGCATGGTCTCTATCCCAAACATGGTTCCAAGCACCTTACTCCCCCACTCAGAAATCAGCCTACAGCAAACAAATAGCCACTAGCATGGTGACCAGTGATGGTGGTGACTTCTCACCAAGGCATTTCTCAGTGTCTTGATGAGAGAAGTGTATCCTCTGAAACTCATAGGGAAAATGGTTAGGAAAGAGCTAAACAGGTTGTACATTATTTCATTATCTTGGACCATCTGAATTCTCCTTCTATAGTAAACCAGGGAAATGCTGGGACATCAACTAAATTAACTGGAGGGTACTATTGAGTTTAGCCTTCAGTAGGTCAGCCTAGCAGACTATTAGTTCTCCACTTCTGGGTGTTAGACCCACATTCTCGAGTCCTGAGTCCTGTGTGAGTGCAACCACATGAACATCTATACCCTGTCCAATCATTCTGCTTAATCCACTTCTGTTTCAACCACTTTCTTCAGTGCTTCATCCTAGTTTCCCCCAATTCCTGTCCAATCAGTTATATGGATACCATATTCATATGTAAAGAATCCAATTCTGGATCCCATTTTGAAAGTTAGTTCCCTGGGGCTACTCTTGATAACAATGATTATAAAGTAAAGTTTTAAGAAAAAACAACATACTGAAACTGAGTAGTTGAGGAGGGTTCAATACAGGGACTATTGGCAGAGGTGTAGGCTGGTTTGGAGGGTAGTAATAAGGGATGGTATAAAGCTCCATCTCTTCTCATGCCTGAGGCCAACAGACTAAGGCAGGGAGCAGTTTATAGAATACAGAAAGAAGGATTGCATGGACAGGACTGGGATTCCAACCTACTGTAGAGGATTTCCAACAGGTAGTGACACTATAGGGTGGTATCTGGGAGTAAAAGCACCTCTGCCTCATTTTTCCTATCTATGCCTCCAATGGTGCAGGTGGCGGCCAGAGGGAAAAAAAAGCCTATTGATAGTTTCCATTCAGTTGACCTCCTGAGGCACAGAGTAGGGCACACAAAGGTAGAAAGGAGTCTGGAGGAGTAAACAGAAAACACCCACACAATAGGCCAAATATTCAATGTAGGATTATTTATGCTCTTTAAAATGCACCTGGAAAATAGCTCTGTTCAATTATAATTGTTTTTACCAAGATAACTAATTATGTTGAATAGGTGACTGCATTCATTTTGTGAAAACAGAACAATTAAATATTCAGAACTTCAGCCAAAGAGTTTATCTTAAGGAACATTTCAAGTTTTGAAAAATTTACATTTATAGCAGCACTATGCTCATTTGCATTTAATGATCATATTATTTCAAATATATTCATTATTTAACAAGGAATAATGGACTATTTCTCTGTTCTCAATTTTGGCTGTAATTTAATATATGTATAGTGTCCATTTTCATACACTGTATATAAACGGAAACATATATTAGGTTAGCAGTATTTATTATATAAAAGAGAACATCATGAGGTTCTTGGGTAGAAAGCATAAAGAAGTTGAAAGGGTTGTAAAAGTGATGAATATTTAAAATAACTTTGTTATGATATTATTTATATCAGACATTATTTTTTAAGAGTACATGTTTGGAAGGTAATAAAGTTAAACTATGTCCTATTTTGTGTTTTAACTGTTGAAACTTCTGAGGGTGATCAATATTATTACATGCTGCTCAATTCGAAAGTGCTCTAAATATTACTCTTAAGGATTAAATTAAAGACTTTGCAGAGGGAATTTGGGATAGCAGTAGAGATCAGGCCTGGGTTTCATTTTGCTAAAATGTGAATATAGAGGTGTCTACCTCCTATTGTTTCTGTGAAGAGTCCACGTGTTGATCTTTGAAGCACTGGGACAGTGCCTGGAATATGGTAAATGCTCAACTGATTTAACTTGCCTTTGCCTTACACTTAGTTACCTTGTTATCTCTTGGTCCGTACTCAAAGACAACTAGTTTAGAGGAGACTTCCTAGGTCCAATGATTCCCCAGATCAGAGAAAACTCTCTAATACACTTCTTTCTAGTAGTCTTTATTTTTTATAGTATTTGATTTGTAACTATATGCCTGTGGGTTTACTGAATTAATGTCTGTTTCTCTTACTAGGCTGTTAGTATTATGAGTAACTATGTTTGTTTTGCAAACCAGTTTAAGACCAACATTTATACAGGAACTTACTGACAGTGAGCCTCTAGATGGAACGCTGGTAGGTATAGAGGATTTGCTCAATAAATGCCTTGATAATTAGGTAGCATCAGACACTGACTTGGATATTACAGGAAACACTTAGAGCTGGGAAATGTAAAAGGCAATGATCTTGAATCTGGAATCATTCCATTGAGTCAAAGTATTTGGTGAGCTTTCACTGCATTGTAGCTTTGCCTATGTGGAATGGAAATGTATGCCTACTCCTGTTCCAGAAGCAAAGGAGTGCATTGAGCCTAATATCTGCCAGGTTCAGGCACCAGTGGAAGTGTTATAGTTATTAGGAGCAACTGTTGCTTATACAGGATTACCTTCAAATATTTACACACTTTTCTCTATAACTTTACTCTGAATTGTTAAGAAAATATTTTGCAAATGAATGACTTTAGATTGCACAAGTCAAAAGAAAGTAATAATTGGCTGTGCTATGAACAGATGTTTTCTGAGCATCTATTACATGCCAATGGCTTGAGCTATGAACTACCTGTGATGGAGAACTGGATTTTTTTAAATCAGCATTCAAGGGTATTCTCTGAAAATGTAAAGCAGTAGAACAGCCAAGATGAGTCGTGTAGGAACAGCCAGATACAGAGGAGCAGAAAATGAAAAACTATGAAGAAGCATTTAGGAGTGGGAGGGTACCTAAAACCCAGGACGAAAGAGAAAGATTTTGAATGCTGTTATGAAAGGAAGATAGAGTAGTTATCTGTTGCTATATAAAAAATTATCCCAAACTTGGCAGCTTAAAACAACAGCCATTTAGAAACACACAAGTTTTGTGTACAAGAAGCTGAGAATGGGTCAGCTGGGTGTTCTCACCTCAGGATCTCTTAAGGTTGTGGGCAAGTAATGGGGTAGACTTGTGTCTGCCCCATTATCTGTTCAACTTCGAGGGTTCACTTCCAAGCCCATGCGGGCCACTGTGGGTGAGCCTCCAGGCCTTGCCACATGGTCCTCTCTAGAGGGTTCTGAGTGTCCTCCTGAGACAGCAGCTGGTGCGCTTGCTTCCAGTGATTCAAGAGAGCAACATCAAAAGGGTAACTAACAGGGTAGCCAGGGGTTCTTTATAGACTATTCCTGGAAAGGCATCCCATCACTTTTGCCACATCCATTTATGAGTGGCAAGACACTGAGTCTTACCCACTTTCAAGGGGAGGGCAATAAAGCTCTACCTCTAGGCAAAAAGTACTAAAATATTTGTGAACATGCTTTTAAAATCAACAAAGGAAATGTAGATAGGGGAATATCCAGCATCTCTGTGTGATACTGTATGTCTGGTCTCTGGACTTTTCTAAAAAGCTAAAGACAGGAAGAGTCACTTCTGTCAAGCAGCTGTGTGTGTGTGTGTGTGTGTGTGTGTGTGTGTGTGTGTGTGTATGAGAGAGAGAGAGAGAGAGAAGAAGGAGGAGGAGGAGGAGGAGGAGAAGAAGAAGAAGAGGAGGAGGAGGAGGAGGAGACAGTAGAAGACAGAGAGAGTAGAAGAGAGAGAGTAGAAGGTAGGGAGAGAGAGAGATGGGTGGAGGCAAACCTTAGGGCAACCCAGCTCTGGTCAGATTACGTGCAAATTAATAACTTAAAGCACAGTGCCTTAGTTCAAAACAGAACAGTGGTCTATTGGAGGGAGCCTGATCTAGAAGCAGGTAGTAGGGACTCCTTCAGCATGGTCTAAAAAAGTCAGGAAAAACTTCATAGAAGACACACCAGTTGCTCAAGCTTATAAATATTAATACATGATATTAACTTATTTGCTTTTAATTGAGGAAAAGATAATTTAACTCAGATTTTTCACTCTTTAAATGATCCAAAATATCTGCATTCATTTGTTAGCTGCTTCTGTCATTCTTTTCATTTAAAATACTTGATCTCTTTCATTGAAAGTCCTAATTCTTAAAGTTATTATGTATTGAATAAGGGCAGAAAAAAAATCCTTGAATAGTAGATGGTCAGTCCTTTTGGTTCTTCAGAGAGAGGGAGTGGGATATCTCTCTCTATAAGCACTATAATATTTATATGGTACTGTATGTACCAGCCATGCAAATCTTGACAAAGAAAGGGAAAGTAGGTTACAGTTCCCATCTAAATTCTTGTTAGTCCAAAAGTTGTGCTCTGGGAGCTATGAAACTCCATATTCATCAGTTAAACTTGCCACTTCTGCTTTGGTCATTAGTGCTCAAACAGAAGAAAAATACAACTTTAAAATAAAAAATGGGAGAAGGGCCTGGCAATCCACTCCCAAGGCAATCCTGAAATAGTCAGCCATTGAAAACCCTATGAGGGTCGCTCTGAGTCGGATACTGACTCGACAGCACCTAACAACAACAACAAAATAAAAAAACAAAGACTCTTCTACTTCATCTACCCTTATATTATTTCCTTGACTGAGCACACAGCTATTTTGCTACAGAGAACTTTGCTGTTTTTCCCTCTTCACTCCTACAGTGTCAATGGTGCTGATGCAGCTGTGTAATTTGCATAGAAAGTTGCCTGATTCTGTAGTCAGAGTACCAATAAGGTGGCCTCTTTCTAAGCATGTTTATTCTCTCTTGATTGACTCTTCACTTGCATGTTTTTCTGTACAATGCATAGTTTCTTACATATTCTCAGCCATCTGTCAAACATTCACCAAGCCTTAAGGGTGGCCTACTAATCAAACTTGAACAGTATGGAAACATTGGTATGTGGTCCAATAATACGAGATCTGTGACCAAAATGTTTTTAAAGAAAGTAATCAATAGAAATGTATCATCCTAGAGTCTTGGCCGAGTTACATTTGATTACATTTATTAACATGTAAGTCTGCATTCAACAAGGTAGAGCCAGCTCTGTATTTATTATGGTAAATGACTTTGTAGTTATAAACAACTATATTTCTCTATTCACTCCAACTTTAATAGCCCAACATGATTCCCAGCCTGTAGAAAGGAATCCACTTTGTCATTCTGTTAGTTATGCTGCCCAGAGTCAGACTGGTTCACCATAAATTTTAGATTTTACTAACTAGAAGTACATTTGGAAGTTTACTCATGGGAAGGAAAGGATGAAATTGTTTAAATTGGAATTGTCCTGTAAAGTCCTAGAAAAATCTAAGATAGATGGTCACATTCTTATTGATCATCTAGCTTAATTTCCATTCAATGCTTTAAACAACTTTACAAAATATTATTCAACAAGAATCATATTACTAAACTTGAAAAATATTCAATGAAGGTATATCTTATTATGTCTGAATTTATTAAATCAAATTTAAGCACCTTCTGGTTTGCCTTCTGTTTGCCAGGACCTGTGCTGAGAGGTGGAATTACAAAAAGGAGGAAGATGTGTGCCCTGCCCTTCCATATCCTGCCCCTTCCATTTTTGGATATTTTTATTATTTAGAAAGTGATCCCACTATTTAATCAAAATCATCCCCCAGATGATCCATTGGTCTTTAGTCTGCAATCTGGAGTTTTGCAGAAGAGACAAATCTCTTTTTTGTCTTGCCAGTCCTTTAGATTTGAAGATAGTTACTGTATTGATTTCGAATATTTTCTTCTTTAGAGTCTCTGGTCCTGAAAAATCCAGCTTTTTTACCTCTAAACATTGAAAATGTCTCTTCTAAAATGTGAATTGTTGAACCTGACACAGTCTACCTTAGGCTTGTCTGGACATCCTAGAAAAGACTGAGAAGATCACTTTAACTTTAAACCAGAAGCATGGATTACTAATGGCTTGTGTGGGTGTGTAATCACAGAATGGAGACATGTTGTTGGCTTTTTAAAAACTGCATTCATCCCTCTACACCCTGCCATCTATTGGTCAGATATACCCCAAATAGAAGAGTAAATCCCTATACCTAGAGTCTTTGTTTTCTAGGTCTTACTGTTATCACGCTGGACACTTTTTTGTGATTTATATAACTTATAAACAATAAGATGTTCATCCTCAAGTAAGTATTAAATCTTTATTTGTAATAGAACCTTTTGCCTTAGGGGAAAAGAACACTGCCTGATCACCTATACATGCATCTCTTCAAAATAAAACAGACATTTTCATAATATTATACAATATTTTCTAGTTAAATAAGTAAGAAAAAAACAAATAATGCTGAATAATGAAAATAAAAAAGGATGAAGTAAAACTGACAGTTTAGGGCTGTAACTCTTGAAAAACAGCTACATGTTGATTGCTAAAAATAATTTCAGGACATATAGAGAAGTGTAAAGAAAATGCAAAGTTTATCTATTATACTGTCAACATCAAATGACTGATGCTAACAATTTTATATGCTTCGGGATCAATACTCTGTATATGTACATAGGTGTGACATAAAACTATAAACTGCAATCACAATAGACACATTCAGTAGCATGTTTTCAAAGACATAATTAACATAATGTGAAAAATATCCCATAGTCCATCATAAAAACAACCCTATAATTTTAAACTTCCTTCTAATTATGGATGTTTAGGTACTGTACAATATTTTTTTTGCTATTGTGAGCAAATATATGAAGTTATATTTCTGTCATCATTTTCTACTTGACATAAACTTGGTGAAGTACAAAATGTGGGCTCAAAAAGTAAACTCACTTAAAAATTCTATTTATATTGGCTCTCTGGAAAGTTTAGCAATTTATATTCTTCCCAGTAGTAATGAGAGTGCCCAGTTGCCACATCCTCCCAAGACAGTGTGCTGTCATTTCAGTTTCTGAGAATCTGATAATTTTAGTTTAATTTGCATTTCTTTGAGCACTCAAAGGGGAAAAATCTTTGTATAGGTTTATTGGCTATTTATATATCTTCTCTTATAAATAATGTTAATTTTCCCCTTAGTATAATGACCTCTTGCTTATTCATTTGTAAGAACTTTTTATATAGAATGTTAAGACTATTATGCCTTTTTGTTATTTATTCTGAAAGTTTTATTTTTAAGAGCTTGGTTTTTAAAAATTTGTCTGTAGGATCTTCCTCTGACAAAACAGAAGTTTTAAATTTTATGTAATCAAAAGTATTAGTGTCCTCTGGTATTTTAAGGTCTTATAATGGGCTACATATAGACATTTATCAAGGTGGTCCATATAAACAAATTCTCCAAAATTAAAAATGAGTAATATAAACATATTTTCTTCTAATACCAGCTTTAAATTTCTTGGTAATGGTCTTAATGATTGATAATTTAAAAGAATGGCTTAGGTTTTTCAGTATACACACCAAAATAATATTTTGCAAATGTAATGTTTCCTTCTTTTACATTATTTGGTCTAGTAAAGTATTATTAAATACTGTTAGGTTGTTGTTGTTAGGCGCCTTCGAGTCGGTATCCGACTCATAGCGACCCTC
The DNA here is from genome assembly GCA_007922755.1 of Pedetes capensis. Lineage (NCBI taxonomy): Eukaryota > Metazoa > Chordata > Mammalia > Rodentia > Pedetidae > Pedetes > Pedetes capensis. The sequence continues at coordinate 34,892 of VMDO01019675.1, forward strand.
TGTACAACAAGGGAAACACTATTGTCAGTGCTTCTCTGCCGTTCATAGGGTTTTCAATGGCAGATTGATTTTTGGGAGGGGGTTGCCGGGTCCTTCTCCCAAGCCTACAACTTCTGGTGTTCCCAGGCAGTCTCCCATCCAGGTACTAACCAGGCCCGACCCTGCTTAGCTTCCGAGATCTGACGGGATCGGATGCCACAGGGCTACAGCTGCAGGCTATTAAATACTAGTTGAATGTAAATAGTTCCTATATTGAGAAAAACAAGAGAAACAATAATGTCAGTTACTCTGATCTCTTGAACTGGAACTGTATAATTAGTTCCAAGAGATGTAGATCTGTAATTAGAAGTCAGTTTCTAAGAGAGTGCACAATGATGATATTAAAAAAAAAATAATGGTGGAATATCCTACTTTGTCTTCCTCCCTCTCTCCCTTCCTTTTTTCTTCAAGAGAAGTGTCTCTCAAACTGACCTATGAAAGAATAATAGGTTCGGATTGGCAAGAAAGATTGGAGTGCATTGGAAGTAGGAAGAGCTTTATATTTCCAGGCAGAAGTAAGCAGGGAATTGTAATTATGAGACCAGCCAGTGCAATCACAGAGTGGGTCACAGGAAAGCTGAGATGGGTGCTAGTAGGCTCAGGGATGGAAGCACTTGGATGACAGGCTGAAGAGCTGAAAAACCATATGATCTGTGATGGAAACCATCTTTAAATTATGCCCCTGCCATCTATGAATTGTTTTGCTGGAGAAAGATTCCTCAAATTTCTCTTAAAAGATTTATATTTAGGGAAGGATGATTATTTTTCTATGCTTTGGAGAAAAAGGACTAGAGTGAAGATTGATAAATTGTATACTAAAGCATCAACCATTTTCTCTAAATGATAGATTCTAAAGCCAGTTAGTCACACATGTCAGGTAGAACAGATAGAGTTATTTTAACACAACTGCTTCTGACTGATTTTCTTCAGCAACACCCATTGTGAGTAGGTCAAACTACAAATTATGCCCCATATGATCTTCCCTTCCAGCAGTTTGCTAATAGGATCATCCAACAAGAAAAGATGCTTTTTTAAGATTAAAAACATCATCTGGGTAAGTTTAGATTATTTTGATAGGTACATCTCAAGGGTAAACTGAAGAGAGAAAAGATACCTTTTAGCTATGCTTCAGTTGCCCCTTCCTTTCCAAAATACGATCAGACATGCAGTGTTGTTTTTTGCTGCCTGTTTTCCCTTAAAATGATGAGTGTTTACATATGTCTCATATTTTGTTTAGTCAGATACCATGACTTTATAGTTTAAAGAGAAAATAAAATTTTTGTTTTTGTTTTTTCCCCTGAAAAGCTAACAATTTTTAATTTCAGTGTCATTAACACCCATAATCTATGTAAGTTCAGAAATAAAGGAGAAAAAATATTTTCTTTGTTTTTGCTTTAAAAGTATTCAGAATATGAAATTACATATAGTTGACAGTCACTGATTTTAGCTCTGAATTTCCTCTATTTGCTGACCTTAAGTGGTATTATTTTGGGTTTTGAAAGGCTGCCAAAGTATGACTCTAGGCAAGGTAACCACTTACATATATTTATGATTCTCTTTAAATATCTTTCTAAGTCTATCCCATATTTATAATAATCAGATCCTGGAACAGTACTGATTGCAAAAACAGGGCCTCTACCAATGGTTGCACAAGCTGTGCAATGCCCAACTCCATCATCACATGGGCTACAATGGGAATGGTCCCCCAGGGGCTGTGCACAGCGGGGCTGTGTGAAGATATCCATGCTAAAAGGCAAAATTCTGCAACATATTAAGGATGTTAGTAGAAACGGTCAGGAATAAAGCTATTACAATCTACATTTCACATTTCAGAAATTGGGAAAATTATTAGAACAGACTAAATCTTGTGACATTTTAAATTTCCAAGTGCATATATGTATGTGTGCATGTGTTTGAGTACATACACATATATTATATATATATATACATATATATGTATGTATGTATATATATATACATATATATGTATGTGTATATATATATATATATATATATATATATATATATATATATAAAACACATAGCCTTTGAGAGTGCACAATTCAAGATTTGATGTGTTGTCACTTTGGTGAAATTAAACTGAATAAATATTTTAGAAATGTGATATGTATTTCATAATTCACAATACATAATTCATGATATCAATTTTATTTTCTTGGGGGGAACTTGGGCTGTTATAACACAACACCAGATTTTTACTCTATAAATGACTTTTCAGCTAAACCTAGTTTGTATTTAAAAATTGAATATGGTAGTAACATACTCGTAAGATATTTAATTTTATGGGTTGAGAATTCACCAATTTTTTTCTGCTCAGCTTTTATCTTGAAAAATTCCAGATCATGTCTCTGTGTCTTTCTGTCAGTATGTTAATAGTAAGCATGTTTATATACCTGCACTTAATTTACAAAATGTGTCTCAGTATTTCTTGGGAATGAACTAGGGAACATTTTATTCTTGTATAAGTAATATATGAAGACATTTACATTGTTAAAGACTAACATAAATTTGAAATAGACAGAATAAAATGTCCCTTTTTACTTATCTAACTCCTACCTCTACTCCACTACCCAAAGGTAAGCCATATTACCATATGATTTCATAAACTATTCTAGTTCTTTTACTATCACTTACATATTCATATATTTTCATGTTTACATGCTTTTAAAAAATAAATAAATGGGAACACTACCCACATTGTTCCACTTTGATACTTTTAAAATTAAGTATCTGTTTTAGGGATATTAACATAATCATATATGGTAATCTACTACATTTCCTTTAAACACTTGAGAGTTTTCTATAGTGTGACTATACTTCATTTTACTTAGCCATTTCTCTTCTAATTTCACTTTGGAAATTGTTAGCTATAATAAACCATACTTTGCTGAAAATTAAGGTTTAAATAGTTTTAAATAATATAAGTAGTATGTCTACAAAGAAGATTCTTAGAGTTTAGAGGACAAAGAACATTCATATTGAAAAAATTTTATAGATCTTGTCAGTCTGCACTTCAAAGTGGCTTTCCAAATTTAATCTCTCACCAATTATAGTCATGTTTTATTGCATTCTCATTAGTATAATGTATTAATCAACCTTTTTACTGTTAAGTAATTTAATAATTGAAAACTCATTCTTTTTTATCATTCTGTGGTAGTCAGCTTTTTGTAACTGTAAAAAAAAAATACTGAGATAATCAACTTACAAAAAGGTTGATTTTGGCTCACAGTTTGGGATGTTCTAGTATGTGACTTACTGACCTCACTACTTTTGGGCCTGGGTAAGGCAGTATATCATGCCAGAAGCACATGACAGAGCAAAACTGCTCACCTCAATGCTAGGAAGTAAAAGGGTCAGAGAGCAGGGGTCCGGGCGCTATGATCTCCTTTAAGGGCATATCCCAAAGACCTAAAGATTTCCCACTGGGCCCCACCTCTTAAGGGTGCCAACATCTCATAATAGTGCTACTCAGCCTTTACCACATGGGTCTTTGGAGGACATTTAACCATGACAAGTCCTACAATACTTATTAAGGTCAAATATTTATGTATCTGTTGGTAAAGTGTGTTGTCTGTTCATTTTCTTTGCATGTGTTTCCATTATCTTGTTTGCCTTTTACATATTTTATCATAAGAAATATCTGTGTATAGTATTTAACTTTCATATATTAATTTGTAAGTGCTTTCTCCCAGTTAATTTTCTTTCTTTTTCTTTTTCTGTTGTTTAAAATTTATGGTATATTTCAGCAGACTTTAAAAATTTTAAAAGCTATATATGGTGGCACACACCTCTAATCCCAGCACTTGGGAGGTTAAGACAGGAGTATGGCAAGTTTGAGGCTAGTCTGGACTACATATCAAAACCTTGTCTCAAACAAGAACAACAACACAATTAGGTGGCTAATTCAACATTTAAAGCAATTTTCCTCCATGTGTTTTTCATGTTTTTACAGTTTTGTATTTTAAATTTAGCACTTTAAGATGATTTTATTATTCTATTTTCCTTTTATTCGCTTAGCATTTATAATTTATTGCTTACCCTAGAGATTACAATATGTATCCTTGAATTATGAAATATTTATAAGTGAATACTTTTACTTTTCTCTAACAATGCCTGAATCTTAGAACATTTTAACTAATGTACTTTCATCTCCATTTTCACTATATTGTCATTGCATATTTGAAATTTCATAGGACTTGTGTTATTTAATTGG